>NW_020868784.1:176146-183646 GCF_003789085.1 Penaeus vannamei
GGGGAGAGAGGAGATGGGTAGAAATAGGAGGGGAGATAGAAGAGGAGAGGAGGAGAGACAGAAAAAGAATGGAAGAGGTATGGAAGAGGAGAAGCACAAAAGGTAGAAGTAGATAGAAGAAGAGATACAAGATTAAGGAAAAGAGAAAGAGCTTGAGCGGAAGGGAGAGAAAAGGCAAGAGGAAAAAGGGAACTGGAGACGAAGACGTAAGACGATGAATATAGATACAAGTTAACAATAACAAGGGCAAAATTAAGATTAAATGGAGGTTAGAGAGAAAAGCAGAAAGGAATTAAAAAGACTCCACAAAGACTGGACATGGAGATTGTTTAAAAGAATTTTTAATAAGAAAGAAAAGGAAAGAGCAATGGAAGATGAGAGCTGATGGTGATGTCAGTAAATAAACAACAGACGAAGGCGGAGAAAGAGAAGGAAGAAAGGTGGGATGAGAATGTAGAGGAGAGAGAGAGAGATGGATACGGAAAAAAGGGCGGGCGGAGCGGTGGGTGACAAGATCGCTAGAGTGAGTGTTGAGGTGAGAGAGAGAGTGAAATAGTGATAAGTTACGTGGAGATCTACTCAATAGGGAGCGATTTGAGGAGAAGAGTGAGAGAGGGTTGAGGTGGGGAGGAGGCGAGAATGAGGAGAAAGAAGGAGGGGGTGAGGGGGATGCGGGCTGGAGGAGAGACACACAGACTAGACCAAGAGCCGCAGAGCGGAGAAACTTGGGATGGAGAAGAAACAAAACCAAAATAAAACAGAATAACAGACAAACAAAAAACGACGAAGAAAATCCCGGGAAAGACCAAACAAATTCATCGGAGAAAGCAAGTAAGAAGTGTGGAAAGCTGACGTAAAGAAAGGGAAAATAGCGCGCAATGGTAAAAACAACAAAAGACAACCCGACAGAATTTATTCGGTAAAAGGGAAACAGATAAAAAAACAAAAAAAAAAGAAACGTTGCTGCGTCTGTTCGAGGGTTTCGGACAGACGACTTGGATTCTGGTGACTAAAGGCAAAAAAACTTAAAGGTGTTTCGGAACGCGGGTCGACTGGTCTTCTTATGTCCATTCCTTTCTTCTTTTATTTGTTCTTGTTGCTTCTTCCCTTTTCTTCTTCTTCTTCTTTTTGTTTGTTTCCTCTTTTTTCTTCTTCTTCTTTCTTGTCTCTTTTTAAACTCTTTGTTTTTCTGCTCATTTCTTTTCTTTCTCTTTCTTATTCTTTTATTTTTCTTCATCTCTTCTGTTGTCTTCCCATATTATTTTATTTTATTGTATTTTCTTCTTCTCCATCTTCTCTTTTTATTTTCTTCTCATTATTATTTTCTTCTTCGCTATTTCCTTCTTTTCCACTTCTTCATCGCCTCTTTCTTCATTCTTTATATCTTCTTCTCTTATTAATCTTGTCATATTTCTTCTTCTTTCGTTCTTTATTCTCTTCTCATTATCTTCAATTCTTTTTATATTCCCTTCTCTTACCTAGGTCTCTCACCTTCTTATCTACTTGATTCAATAATTACTCTACCATTATATCTCCTTTCCTTCGTTTTCCTTCATTTATTTTTCTTCTCTCTGCGTCTGCTTTTGTTTTCTTCACATTCTTTCCTGATTTTTGCGTTTACTTTTTTAGGTTTTTCTTTTTATCTGGTGCAAACAGACATCTATAGTTGTTCTGTCTAAAAACCCATAGAATGCATGTTAGTATTGATTATTCCTTCTGGCCAGTTATCAGATTTCACTTGAGGGTCTTTTAATCTGATAGACAAAGGTTAAGATTTCGCTCGCCAGGAAAAACAAACGAAAACGAAAATGAATAAGGAAAATAAGAAAAAAAATGTGTAGTTGGAAAATGATGAAGAGAAGTAGGGAGGGAAAGGAGAGCTAGAAGAATGAGATAGAGCGGTGCAAGAGAGAAGAAGCAGAAACTTCTAGAGGGGAGATAAGAAAAGGATAAAGATTGAGCTATGAGAGATTAAAGGAAGAGAGAGGCTTAAATGATAACGGATCCCAATTATAGAGAATGAAGAATAGAACACTTGAAAGACCCGTTCACTCCAGTACCACTTCCTCTGTCTACCTTGTGCGTCCTGTACTGCGGTGGATTCCTGTCCTGTAACATGGCCCTAGTCACTCACACTCACTCATCGATTACCAATCATGATATAATGGGACGTATCGTGTCCCACTCTAAACTATAGGCTGAAGCATCGCAACTGTGATATACATATACTGGGATAGACACAATGACTCCCTTTCTAGCCAACAGTGCACGGAGAGAAAAGAATACGAAGAGTGACGGGAGTTCGTCGACCGATGAGATTGAAGACCGAGACGCGAGGAGAGAGAGAGAGGGAGACGGTGGAATGTGGTGGAGCTGTGAGCGAGACCTGCGGAGATAGACGAGAGAGAGGAAGAGAAGACGCAGAGAGAGAGAGAAAGAACAGACTGAGAGAGAGCAGGAGTAGAGAGAGAGAGAGAGAGATGATGAGAGAGGACGGAAGAGAGAGGACAGAGAACAGGCAGAGAGAGAGAGAGATGAGAGAAGAGCAGAGAGAGACGAGAGAGAGAGAGAGAGAGAGAGAGAAGAGAGAGATGAAGAGAAGAGAGAGAATAAAAGGGAGGGAGGGAGAGATAGAAGAACAAAGAGAGATGGGGGATCAGTGCAAACAGACAGGCAGGTAAACAGAGACAGAGGAGAAACGAAGAGAAAGAGATGGAAGGAGCGGATAAAGAAATGAAGAAACGGATAGAAATAGAAGAAGAGAGAGAAAGAGAGAGATAACCCTATGATCATATATCTGGACAGACGAATGAAGGAGACACACAACTGGTTGATAGAAATTTCGCTAGACAAACACACTTCCCTCTAACTAAATAAAGACAAATATAAAGTTTGTTTTGATAGCATTTGCTTGACTTAACGCATGGTCGAATGTATTTACTTCTTTACCTCGTTTTCAAGAGTTTCTTAAAGAAAATAGATCGCGTTATTTCTATCTAAGATGCCGGTGCACTGACAGACGCTAAAAATAGTACACCATATTTAATGCTATTATTCTATTAATTCTAAATGATCTACATTATAGAACTGATTCCTAACAATTACGCATGATTTTAATACTATCTTCTATCTATATATCTAACATTTTATAGCCGATTTCCAGCATCTATTCCAGCGAATGATTCACCAACTCGAAAAAAAACATGAGGAAAAATATATATGCATCTCACCATTGACACCTATTCAGGAATGCAAGTTGATCAGCAGAGACAAAAGTTCGTAATTGCAAATCGTCAATCATCGTTAACGTAGCCAAGTCATTCAGTATCTTTGCTTCTTAATGAACTTGATTAACAAATATTCGTTTACTAAGAAGCTCGTTATTTCGTCTCTCTCTCTCTCTCCATCTATCTATCTATCTCTATCTCTGTCTCTGTCTCTGTCTCTGTCTCTGTCTCTGTCTCTGTCTCTCTCCTTTCTCTCTCTCTCTCTTCTCTCTCTCTCTCTCTCTCTCTCTCTCTCTCTCTCTCTCTCTCTCTCTCTCTCTTCTCTCTCTCTCTCTCTCTTCTCTCTCTCTCTCTCTCTCTCTCTCTCTCTCTCTTCTCTCTCTCTCTCTCTCTCTCTCTCTCTCTCTCTCTCTTTCCTTTGCTTTGCTTTTTTTCTATTTCCTTTTCTTTGGGGGGTTGGGGAACAGACTTAATTCCTCATTCTTCTTCTTCTTGTTTTGCTTCCTCTGCTTCTGCTTCTTAATTAACGCGGCTAATACCTCTCGAGATACGTAGGATGTGATAACGAATTCGATATCTTGTTGACGTATAGACGCACGTGGGGAGGGTTGCGGTCTGAATGTTTGTTACTGACGTTCGCATGTAAAGAGAGAGAGAGAGAGAGGGGGGAGGGAGAGGAGAGGCGGGGAAGGGAGGAAGGGAGGAGATGAGAGGAGAGAGGGAAGAGAGGGAGAGAGGAGAGAGAGAGAGAGAGAGAGAGAGAGAGAGAGAGAGAGAGAGCAGAGAGAGAGAGAGAGGAGAGAGAGAGAGAAAGGAGAGAGATGGAGCATCGAGAGAAGAGAGTTACACAGTGATATGACACAGGCATAACCACAAACAAACAAATATGCACACCCACACACAGACACACACACAACACAAACACAACACACACGGGCACACAAACACGCACACGTACACACACACACAAACACAAACACGCACACACGCACACACACACACATGCGCACACAAACACACACACACACCTCTCTAATACACAAGGCCTCAGTTACAGTCATATTTAATCTCCGTCGATCATGAAGGAAGGAATTCATTAGCGGCTTCAAGGAGTGCGTTCAGAGCCTCAATTCTATTGCCGCCCCCCCTCCTCCTCCCTCTCCCCTCCCCTCTCTCCCCTCTTCCTCTCTCTTCCCCTTAGCTCTTCCCCTCTCCCCTCTGTCCCTCTCTCCTCGTCCCCTCTCCCCCCCTCCCCTCTCCCCTCTCTTCCTCCCTTCCCCTCTCCCCTCTCCCGTCTCTCCCTCCTCCTCCCCTTTCTCCCCTCTTCTCCCCTCCCTCCTCCCCTCTCCCCCCTCTCCCCTCTCTCCTCCCCTTCACTCTTCCCCTCTCCCCAGCTTGCCCCCTCTCTCCCCCTCTCCCCCTCTCCCTCTCCCCCTCTCCTCCCCTTCCCTCTTCCCCTCTCTCCTCCTCCCCTCTGTCCCCACTCTCCCCATCCTCCTCTGTCCCCTCTCTCCCTCTCTCCCTCTTCTCTTCTAATCCCCTTCTACCTTCTTCTTCGCTTTTTGTCCTTTTTCCTCCTCCTCACCTTCTTGCTTTCCTTCCTCTCGTTTTTCATTATTCTGACTTTTTCCCTTCGTTCTCTCTGTTCCTTCCTCTTCTTTTCTCATTTCCCTTCTCTTCTTCTTTTTCATTTTCCATTCTCCATCCTTTCTTCCGTTTCCTTTCCTTTCTGCTTCTTTTTCTCTGATTTCTTCTCCTTCGTTCTTTCCCTCCTCCCACACTTTCCCTCTCTTTTCTCTTCTCTCCTTCCTCTCTTCCTCCTCATCCTTTTTCTATTTCCTCTCCTTCTTCCTTGATCCCGTCTCCTTCTCTCACCCCATCCCTCCTCCCTCCCTTCGCTCGCGTTTCTTCTCTTCTCCTATTTATTCCCTCCTCTCTTTCTCTACTCTTCCGATCCCTTTATCACCCTTTTCTCTCTTTATCCTCATAATTACTCTCTCTTTGCCTTTCTCTTTTCTCCTCCCTTTCTTCTTCCTCTTTTTCCTTGTCCTCCGCTCTTCTCCCTTTTTTTCTACTCATCTTCTTTCGCTTCATCTTTCCCTTTTTGCCTTCTGCCTTTCTCTCCGTCTTCCCTATTTTCCTCCCCTCACATTTGTCCTTCATCCCTCCTCTTCTTCTTCCTCTCTTTCCTCTTTTCTTCCTCTCCTCCTCTTCTCTTCGTCTTCTACCTCCTTCTCTCCTCCCCTCCTTTTCTTATTATTTTCCTTCTTCTTCTTCTTCTTCTTCTTCTTCTTCCTCTTCTTCCTCTTCTCTTTCCCTCTTCTTCTTTCCTCCTTCTTCTTCGCCCTCCTCTTCTTCTTCCTTCTCATGTCTCTTCGGTCTCCTTCTGTCAACGATTAAGAGGAAATGTTTATCTAGATTGAAGGAATTCTTGATATCAACTTTTGTGCCTCTTAATTACACACGACACAAAAATATATCTTCTCATTTATCTATCATCTGTGTGTGTGTGCGTGTTTAAATGTATGTATCCGTATACATATATGTATGTTTGTGTGTGTGTGTGTGTGTGTGTGTGTGGTGATGTGTGTGGATATATATATATATATATATATATATATATATATATATATATATATATATATATATATATATATATATATATATATATATATATACATATACATAAACACATTGATGCACGCACATATATATAAATCCGCTGAACACATCAACAACATTCTCATATATTTCCCTAACTTGACTCTTTCCCTGAACGCCTCACATCACCCCTTTCCCTTCGCCGACATCGCCCTGTGTTGACATCGCCGGGCTGACTTAATGACATCGCCGGCACATAACTGGGTCGTTTCTGTCACGCTTCATGACCGTCGTATTGGTCTCACGGCTGTCAGCGACGTCACTGCCGCTCTGCCGTGGCCTCAGTGCCTCGTTCAGTGCCTCGTTTAGTGCCTCGTTCAGTGCCTTGTTCAGTGCCAGTGCTTTTTGCGAGGGTTTTCTTAGGGTTCTTCCTTCTGTGTATTATGTTAGGGATTCCTTCGGTGCTTCCTTCTTCTGTGCCTCCTGCGGTGCCTCCTGCAGTGCCTCCTTCATTGATTCCTTCAGTGCCTTCTTCAGTGCCTTCTTCAGTGCCTCCCTCCGTGCCTCCTTCATTGCCTCCTGCAGTGCCTCCTTCATCGATTCCTTCAGTGCCTTCTTCAGTGCCTCCCTCCGTGCCTCCTTCAGTGCCTCCTTTCCTTTAGTGCTTTTCATTCTTTTTTTTTCTCAGTGTTGCATTCTTCCCTGCAGTCCTTTCTTCATTGCATCCTCTCCCTCAGTGCATCCATTCTCCCAGTACTTCATTCAGTATCTTCTATTCATGAATGTCTCTTTCAGTGTTCATTTTTTTATATATTTTTTCTAATGCTTTCTTCAGTTCCTCCTTTCCTTTGTCGCGTTCATTCATTTTCTCCGTGCTTCCTCCTACCCAGTGCTTCCTTTAGTACTTCCGTTTTGAAGTAGTCAGACCAACAAGATCCTTAGCTTGAACTTCTTTTAAAGCGGATCTATATTTGGCGAGGGGGAAAAAGGCGAGCGTTAAAAGACATAAAAATCGGGTTTAGTTTTTCCCTCGACTTCTGGGCTTCAAGTTAAGCATTTGTAATCCTCTAAGACTTCGCTAAGCCCTATCTCTCTCTCTCTCTTTCTCTCTCGTTCTCGCTCTCTCTCTCTCTCTCTCTCTCTCTCTCTCTCTCTCTCTCTCTCTCTCTCTCTCTCTCTCTCTCCTCTCTCTCTCTCTCTCTCTCTCTCTCTCTCTCTCTCTCTCTCTCTCTCTCTCTCTCTCTCTCTCTCTCTCTCCTCTCTCTCTCTCTCTCTCTCTCTCTCTCTCTCTCTCTCCTCTCTCTCTCTCTCTCTCTCTCTCTCTCTCTCTCTCTCCTCTCTCTCTTCTCTCTCCCTCTCTCTCTTTCTCTCATATGTTTGTGTGTGTGTGAGGATATGCAATCACAGACACACACCCATGTCCCTGTATAATCACATACCTACATGACTATATACAAACACAAACACATAATTACATGCAGATGCTCAAACACAAATGTTCAAGTACAGAAACTCCATCACAGAACTTGATATGAGACCTGAACTTTGGGCCCATGTAATGTACATTATGTATCCCTCGTCTATAATTAAGTTCAGGGATTATGAATCAAGTTGAACTAAAGCTGATTTCGAACAATTTGTAAAGCTGAAAAGTTGATTTTTTTTTTAACCG
>NW_020868784.1:193646-211146 GCF_003789085.1 Penaeus vannamei
TCCCATTCCTTGCGTCCTCCGTACCCCCTCCCCTCCGCGTCCTCCCCCCTCTTTCCCACTCGTAGCGCCCTCTGATCTGTTCCCGACTTTCTCCCTCCCTCCCTCCCTTCCCATCCCTCCTTCCGCTACGTGTCTTCCCCCTACGTCTCTACTCCCCCTAAGTCCTCTACTCCCCCTTCCTCCACTCCTCCGCTCCCTCCTCGACCACCCGATGCCCCCCCCTCCCCCTACTCGTTTCCTTCGCTATCTCCTTCGCGTTCTCTGCTCCCTTCTCCTTTATTCTTATCATACCCCCCACTGCTGTGTCCTCCGCCCCCTTACCCACATCATCAGCCCCCCCTCCACATCATCGCCACGTGCTCCGTCCTATCTCTTCTCGTTTGCTCCCCCTCCCCCTTCTCTCCACTTCACCTCCCTGCGTCCCGCTCCTCTCCCCACACCCCCACCTCCGACCCACTCCCCACACACCTCCCTCTATCCTGTCCCCCACACCCACTCCCCCATATACTCCGCACTCTTCTACCCTTACTCCCCGTGTCCTCCTCTCCCACTCCTCCACTCCCCACTCCCTCATACACTCCCCACTCCCCCATACACTCCCCACTCCACCCCCGCGTCCACCCCCGACCCAGCTTCCCCCACCTTTGCTTCCTACGCCACTGTTGACCTTCAAGCGCAGAAGGTGGATCATAAGTGTTGCATGAGGTCACTCACGGAGGAGGCAACATATGCTGCAAATAGCTGTTAGTTGTGGGCGTGTTCGGGTGTCTCATGTCAAAAAAAAAAAAAAAAAAAAAAAACATATGTGTGTGTGTGTGTGTGTGCGTGCGTGTGTGTGTGTGTGCGTGCGTGCGTGTGTGTGTGTGTGGTGTGTGTGTGTGTGTGTGTGTGGATAAAAAATTCACAACATTGGCGTCCAGTTGCAAAGTGTATTTGTTGTTTTCGATTTGTTACATCATCCACTTAGACTTCAGATAACTGCATCCCATTAAAAAAAAAAAAAAAAACATTGAGAGTCCGCTTTTGGCAATTAGAATACGCCACATAGAAAAAAAAAACACAAAGCTCATAATTTCCCCATTAGAGAGTGGGAAACTTTGACATTAAATTTATTCACAGTTCGTCAGAAATTTTCATCATGCTGAACCATTTCCCACAAAGGTCAGGTCATAAACCGCATCGAGTACTTTATTAGGTTCCTGACCTGACCTTTTATGACCTGGAAGTTCGGATAACGACCTTACTTTCCGGTTTTTAAAAGACCTTCCTTATCGCTGTTTGACCTCGATCATCAGGGAAGAGTTAAGTGACCTCTCTAAAATGAACAAAAAACGTTCACATATGAAATGAACTCGACTGAACTTGAACGTAGCATTAGCCAGGGGGCGTTATGCCTGTTGAGTGCTGTGGCAATATAAATAAAAGCTGTTTTGATATTTGGCTTTTGACCTTCACTAATGTTTGTGTCCATTTTGAAACAATCAAAACGGGATGAATTTTCGAGGCCTATATGATAATTAATCTGGATATATTATTTCCCATCATTATTATTACCGTTTGATGTCGTTTTTATCGTTGTTATCATCGTTATTATTGTTGTTTCCATTATCATTACCGTGCTATACTCCTTATCATCTTTCTAATTATCATTATTATTAAATTCTTATCGTTATTACCATCATTATTATCATAATAATCATAACCACTGATATAAATTGGAATTATCTTAATAAAATACAATATCAAATTTCCATCGTAAGGAAGAATTAAAAGAAAATTAAAAGGAGAAATACAAAAGAAAAGAGAAAATCGTAGTGCGTGGATGTGAAGGCAAGAGAGCGCTGGGTCAAAAAAAAAAAAAAAAAAAAAAAAAAAAAAAGAAGAGAAAGCGATTTGAAAGGTTTTGGTTGCAATTTGCAATATCATGTCTGAGACGTCTTTTCTTCTGTGCTTTGCCCTTCTCTGCGTTCAAAGTATGTGGTAGTTTGTTTGTTTGTTTGTAAGTTTATCTGGATTTCCTTTTTTTGGAGACATAAATGCGAATATATTCACATAATGCACACACACATACAAATACACATAAACACACACGTAAATGCGCGATCATTCACAACTAACACACACACACACACACACACATACACACACACACACACACACACTCACACACACACACACACACAACACACACACACACACACACACACACACACACACACACACACACACACACACACACACACACACACACACATCACACACACTTCACACACACACACACACACATCACACACACACACACACACACACCAACACAGCACACAGCACACACACACAAGCACGCACGCAAGCCACAGACAGTTTTCCCAAAACTCGGTTTCCTCTGCGGTTGAGGAAATGGGACTAAGAAGTTGGCTCGACTTTCTTCGTCCAGGCTTACTATGAGAGGCGAAAATAAACGATTTCTTGTGTTAGTCTGTTATTGTGTGTTTGGGAATTTTCTGAGTGTGTGTGCGTGTGTGTTTTATGTTCTTATCTCTCTCGGTTGCGATTTTTGTTCCATTTTTTTTTCTTTTTATCTTGATTTTTTTTTTCTCTCTCTCTCTTGCTTCTTTCTCTTTTTCTTTGTTTTCTGTTTTCTTGTCTTTTCTTTTCATATTTTCTCTTCTCTTCTGTTTGGCTGGTTCTCTTCTCTTCTCTCTCTCTCTCTCTCTCTCTCTCTCTCTCTCTCTTCTCTCTCTCTCTCTCTCTCTCTCTCTCTCTCTCTCTCTCTCTCCCTCTCCTCCCTCCCTTCCCTTCCCTCCCTCCCTCCCTCCCTCCCACCTTCCCACCTTCCCACCTTCCCCCTCCCCTTCCCCTCCCTCCTTCCCCCTTCCTCCTTCCCTCCTTCCCTCCTTCCACCTTCCCTCTCTCCTTCTCCTCTCTCTCTCTCTTTCTTTCTCTCCTTGTCTCCGTATTCAGGAAAGTCCTGCCTACACAGCATTTACAAGACGATGTTTTCAAAGCGCTGAGGTGTGGCAACAGGGAAGGGGGGGGGGGGAGGGGGAGAAAGAGAGAGTGGGGTAGAGGGAGGGAGAGAGGGAGGGGAGGAGAGAGAGAGGGAGGGGGGAGAGAGGGAGGGGAGAGAGAGTGGGGTAGAGGGAGAGAGGGAGGGGGGGGAAGGAGAGAGGGGGGGGAGGAAGAAGAGGGGAGGGAGGAGAGAGAGAGGGAGAGAGAGTGGGTAGAGGGGGAGAGGAGGGAGGGAGAGAGAGGGGGGTAGAGGGATGGGGGGGGGAGCACATCCGGAATGATAGGAAGAGAGTGGGAGTGGAGGGCGTTTGGGAATACGGACGGAGAGATAAGTTAACGATGAGTGGCGGTGTGTCTCTCTTCTTTTTTTTCTTTTCTATCTTTCTTTCTTTTTCTTTCTTTTCTTTTCTTCTTTTCCTTTCTTTCTTTCTCACTAGCTTTTTTTTTCTTTCGTTCATCTCTCTCTCTCTCTCTCTCTCTCTCTCTCTCTCTCTCTCTCTCTCTCTCTCTCTCTCTCTCTCTCTCTCTCTCTCTCCTCTCTCTCTCTCTCTCTCTCTCTCACACACACACACACACACACATACACACACACACACACACACACACACACACATTTATACATATATATATATATATATATATATATAATATATATATATATATAATATATATATATATATATATATATATATATATATATATATATATATATATATATATATATATATATATATATATATTATATATATATATATAATATATATATATAATATATATATATATATATATATATATATATAATATATATATATAATATATATATATATATATATATATATAATATATATGGTCGGTACATGTGTTAATATAAACAGGCAGACAGACTGACAGATTAACAAGCTGTCATTCATAGTGAAATTTAGATTCCTCTCCCTCTATCCCCGCCTGTATCACCCTGCTTTGCACTTTGTCAAAAGCGAAAGGTTTCAAGTGTCTACCAGCCACACGGACGGCCCGGCTAAACGTATATCCTGTATTTTTTTGTTTATTTTAGTGCTACCAAATCGTGTGTCTCTTTGTTATTGTTATTGTTATTTCTTATTTGCTCTTTCTCTCTGCTCTCTCTCTCTCTCTCTCTCTCTCTCCTCTTCTCTTCTCTTCTCTCTCACTCTCTTCTCCTCTCTCTCTCTTCTCTCTTCCTCTTCTCTCTCTTCTCTCTCTCTTCTCTTTCTTTCTTTCTCTTATCATCTCTCTCTCTCTCTCTCTCTCTCTCTCACTCTCTCTGTTTCACACACACACATACACACACACACACACACACACACACACACACACACACCACACACACACACACACACACACACACACACACACACACACACACACACACACACACACACACACACACACACACACACATACACACACACACACACACATTCTATCCATCTCTTTCTCTTTCTCTCTCTTTCTCTTTCACTCTTACTCTCTATCTCTTTTTCAACCTATCTATCTGTTATTCCGTCTTTCTTTCTCCCGCTCTCCCAGTTTATATTTTTCTCTCCCTTTTTCTCCCTTTCTTTTTCTCTTTCACATCCCTTAATCCGGATCAGTGAAGTGTCCGAACGTGTCTAGGAATTCCTTTTTCTCCCATTTTCCTCTTCAGGTGCTCTTACATGTAGGGATTGAAGCTCTTACTTCAAGCTTATGTTATCATTAAAAAGATCTTGAAAGGTCAACCATTTTTGATAGTGCTTGGGTGAAATTTAAATTTGTGTTCAAAGTCGTGTTACGAAATCGGATAATTCTTGCCGTCCGAATTGCATAGTCTAGTTCTGTCGTTTTTTTTCCAATACGTTTTCCCGGCCCTTTTCCTGTATAAAAACAGAAATGAATTGAACTTTGTAGCTTCAAAAACTCAAACAATGATAAGAGAGTAAGGTCAGATATGCCGATTGTTTATTCACTTTACACGAATCAAGTCCTCAGTCAAACGACTATAACACGAGTCTCCGGACCACAAATTATTCTAGGGTAAACATTTGCCTTCTGAAAATCCCAACACAGGCTACGATATTTAGGATATTTGCAGCCTACACCAGGAGCACCTTGAGTGGGGCGGGATGGGGGGGCGGGGTTCAGATTTTATTTGATTTGCCGCTTCGAGTCATTGGGTTTGAGATCTTGTTGATTTACAGACAAAGTTCTCTGGATCAGAACTTAATTTAGCGAAGGAGTCATCGGCCGCAGGGAAATCCGCAGGGATATTGAATCGGTGATATGCATTTTTAATTTTCTAAAAATAAACTATATTAAATTTCTGCTTTCTGGATATGTTTTTTCACGATGAAAAAAAAAGAAAAAATGTTTTTTAGGTCACGTATTCAGACCCCTCTTTTTTCATATATAGAAATAGAATTTTAAAAACAAAATGCTCGTGCAGCAGCAAAATGTTATGCTCTCGTATATGAGTACACAAAAGATTTTCCAGTGAAGGTTTCCGAGGGGGGG
This sequence comes from Penaeus vannamei, assembly GCF_003789085.1. Classification (NCBI taxonomy): domain Eukaryota; kingdom Metazoa; phylum Arthropoda; class Malacostraca; order Decapoda; family Penaeidae; genus Penaeus; species Penaeus vannamei. The sequence continues at coordinate 199,167 of NW_020868784.1, forward strand.
GGGGAGGAGGAAGAAGAGGAGGTGGTGATGGGTGAGGAGGAAGAAGAAGAAGAGGTAGTGCTGGTTGAGGAGGAGGAAGGAGGAAGAGAAGGTGGTGGTTGAGGAGGAGGAAGTAGAAGAAAAGGTGGTGGTTGAGGAGGAGGAAGTAGAAGAAGAGAAGGTGGTGGTTGAGGAAAGGAAGGAAGAAAGAGGGGTAGGGGTAAAGGAGGAGGAGGAAGAGAAAGATGGTGGATGAGGAGGAGAGGAAGAGGAGAAAGGAGGAGTGATGGTTGAGGAGGAGGAAGAAAAGATGGTGGTTGAAGAGGATGAAGAAGAGAAGATGGTGGTTGAGGAGGAGGAAGAAGAAGAGGTAGTGGTGTTTGAGGAGGAGGAAGAGAGGAGAGTAGGAGGGAGATTAGGGGAGGGGGCTGTGACGAGGGATTGGAGGAATGGGAAGGGTGGAGGGAGGGAAGGGGGATTGGGAAAGGCGAAGAGAGAAGGCAGTGATGATCCTGACTGGTTCGATGATGTACACAACGACCCGCTGTCTGTTGTCTCGGGATGGCTGATAGCGAGGGGAGGTGGAGAAGAAGGAGAGGTGGAGGAGGGGAATGTGAAGAGATAGAGAAGAGAGGGGAAGGTGAAGGAGATAGGAGATGAGAAGAGGAGGAGGTGGAGGAGGGGAATGTGAAGGAGATAGAGAAGAGGAGGGGAAGGTGAAGGAGATAGAAGATGGAGAAGAGGAGGAGGTGGAGGAGGGGAATGTAAATGAGGTAGAGAAGAGGAGGGGAAGATGAAGGAGATAGGAGGTGGAGAAGAGGAGGAGGGGAATGTGAAGGAGATAGAGAAGAGGAAGGAAAGATAAAGGAGATAGAAGATGGAGAAGAGGGGGAGGTGGAGGAAAAGGAAGAAATGGAGGAGGTGAAACAAGAGGAGGAGGTGGAGAAGAGCAGGAGGGGAAAGTGAAGGAGATAGAGAAGAGGAGGAGAAGGTGAAGGAGATAGGAGAAGAGGAAGAGGTGGAGGAAAAGGAAAAAGTAGAGGAGATGAAGGTGAAGGATGTGGAACAAGAGGAGAAATTGGAGAAGGGGAAGGTGAATGAGATGGAGAAAAAGAGGAGGTGGAGGAAGATTTGGAGGAGGAAGTGAAGGTGAAAGATGGAAAAAGAAGGAGTGAAGGTGAAGGAGATGGAAAAGAGGAAGTGGAAGAGGTGCAAGTGAAAAAAGAGAAAGAGGTGGAGGTACAGGCAGAGACAAAGATGGGGATAGACGTGGAGGAGAAGAAAGCTGGTGGATGTGGAGGTAAAGGTGGAGAAGTGGATGGTTTTGGAAGAGCGAGCGTTGGAGAAGATAAGATAGGAGGAAAGAAGGAAGGTAAAAAATAGGAAAGTGAAAAGTTGAAAGACGGGTTAGAAAAAGAGGAATGAGGAGAAAGTGGAGAAAGGTGGAGTAGGTGGAGGAGACGAGAGGACGAGAAGCGAAGAATCGACAGAAAATGAGTATCTTTCCGGTCATAAGAAAAAGACAAATGATGGAAATCAAGACGAAGCAGAGAGGAAGTGAACCAAAAAAAAAAAAATAGAAAAAAAATGGATTTCACAATCACGATATGAATTAACGCTACGATAGAGAGGAAAAAAAACGAAAAAAATATTTACCTGGGAACAAAAAATAAATAAATAAAATGTAAGAGAGGTAACAAAATCAACGGATAAATAAAGCGACCGATAAATAGATAAATGAAACTATGATAAGGCAAAAGCGAAAACAAATACTTGGGAATAAAAAAAAAGTAAAAAAAAAAATAAGTAGACAGAAATAAGAGAGATAACAACACCAATGGATAAATAAAACGACAGACAAACTAAACTACGATAAAGCAAAAGCTACGAACATCGAAAACTACCAACACCTTATTTGGAAAAAAAAAAGACGTAAGACAAGAAGAAGAAGAAAAAAAACGTAAACAAACACAAAGGATAAAGAGATGAAAAGAGAGAGAGAGAGAGAGAGCAAGGAATCCGCAGAACCATTCACGTAGATCAGATTTCTTGGCTTTGCTTTAAGATTTCATTAAGAAGAGAGGAAGTTATTTCCTTTGATTCGGAGGCGGACTTCGGGAAGCTGTACAGTTTCGGGGCCTCTTGGGGGAAGGGACGCTGGGCTTGGGTTCTCGCTCGCTCTCGCTTTCTCGCTTTCTCGTTTTTTTTTTTTTTTTTTCCGTTTTTTTTTTTTTTTTTTTTTTCTTATTCTTTCGTTTCGTTTTTGTTTTGTTTTCGATCTTTTCTCTATAGTTTTCTCGCGCTTTCTCGCTTTCTCGTTTTTCGTTTTTTTTTTTTTTTTTTTGCTCCTTTTGTTTTTCTTATTCTTTCTTTCGTTTTTGTTTTGTTTTCGATCTTTTCTCTATAGTTTTCTCGCTCCGTTTTTCTTTTATTCTAGCTTTCTCTGTGTTTTTCTCTCCGTTTTTTTTTTTTTTTTGTTTTTTCTTATTCTTTTTCTTCCGTTTCGTTTTTGTTTTCGATCTTTTGTCTATAGTTTTCTCGCTCCGTTTTCCTTTATTTCTAGCTTTCTCTGTGTTTTTCTCTCCGTTTTTCCTTTTTCTTTTTTCTTTGTTTTCTCGCCGTTTTTCGTTTTTTTCGATCTTTCTCTTTTTCTCCCGTCTCTCTCGTTCCTTTTGTTTTTCTCTCTCTCTCCTCTCGTTATTTCGATCGTTTTTCTTTGTTTCTCTCTCTCTCTCTCTCTCTCTCTCTCTCTCTCTCTCTCTCTCTCTCTCTCTCTCTCTCTCTCTCTCTCTCTTCTCTCTCGCTGCTCTCTCTCTCTCTCTCTCTTCTCTATCTCAATCTCTCTATCTATCTATCTATCTATCCATTTATCTAACTATGTATTTTTCTATCTAAGTATATTTTTTAAAACAAAATTTCTCACGTAAAGGATAAACGTACAGTAACATAAGCGAGCGAGAGAGTGAAAATTCAGCGAGATTGTCCGTCAGTCCGAGATAAAACACAACGCGAGAAATTATATGCATGTATCATGATCTCCACGCGAGTTATATGACTTGGAATAGTTGTTGTTTTTCGTATTTAAAAAAAGTAGTAGGTAGATGTCTAGTTTATTTTGAGGTGTTTTTTTTTTTTTTTTAGATTATTAGGTGTGTGGTGTGACTTTGCAGGAAGAATGTTTGGGTTTTTTTTAAGAGGAAGGGGGGAAATGAAGTGGGTATGCGGTTTATGAATTAGAATTTGAGTGAACTGAGAGAAAATAGTGATGATAGTTTTGAATTTGGAGAGTGTTTTAGTCTCATAAGATGAATACTCAATTCCTGTTTGACACTTATCATGGTAATTAGGGCTAAGCTAACAGGGCAGGTCAAAGCCGCTCCGTGACCTTGATCTAGTCTAATAGCTCTTGATTGTAAGCTTAATTAGGATCGGTGCGTCGGCTAGTATTCGTACATACAAATATACACATACATACACGCGTTACAGAAATATACGTACATACAGACGGCGAGAATTCACACATAAATGTTTTAGATGGAGTTCTCACTTCTTTAATGATTCAATTTGAGCAAAAATGAACCTAAATTTAACATTGTTTTAACATTAATATGTCGCATATAAACCTTGAAAACCATTTTCTAAAGCACAATTACAAATATAATTACATACATAGAACACATATCTTCTGCACAAACAAAACATACATAACGATAACATACTGTTTACATTTATAGATAGAGATATACAAATATGTTACAAATACAAATTCTATCTTACTCTATTCTTTCAGCCTTCCCTTTTAAATCCATACAAATATAGATGGGCAAATATGATATACAAATACAAATATAGATGGGCAAATATGATATACAAAATATATGGCATATGACATATATCAATGTTGATACAATATACAAATACAACAATGAATATACAAATATAATACATATGAAACTGTAAATATACAAACAAAAAATATACAAATACAAATATAGATAGACAAATGTGATACAAATACACACATAGCTATACAAATATAATACAAATACACAAATATGATACACATATAAATACAAATGGGATTCAAGCACAAATATGAATACATTTCATTCACACCTCCCATATGACTGAATCATCAAAGAGATAGGGTGATTATTGGAAAAGAAAATCCGTATGAGCAATTTAAATGGATATATGACTTTTCAAGATAGGTTGGGCGTCATGTCATAGAGAAAGAGGAAGTGGAAGGGTGGATATGATGGTGGAAAGGAGGAAGAAGAGGAGGGGAAGGGGGAGCAGAGGTAGGAAGAAGATGGGGAGAGGTATAGAAGGTGGGAGAGGGAAGAGAAGAAGAAGAGGAGGGAAAGAAGAAGAAAAAGAAGAAAGTGGAGGAGAGGAGGAGGAGGAGGAGAGGAGAGAAAGAAGAGGAAGAAGAAAAAAAGAAGAAAGGGGAAGATGAGCAGCAAGTAAAGGAACAAGATGAAGACGAGGCGGAGAAGAAAGAGGAAGAGAAGAGAGAGGAGGAAGGGAAATTAGATAATGACAGGAAGTCCGAAGATGGAGCGAGAATGGGGAAAAATATGATGATTGTCTGATATACTATTCTTTGGAAAATGACATAGATGATGATTCCAGAATAAATGAAGTGAAGATGAGGATGATAATGATGATATACGCAGATGATGATCGCTGATGAAAAAGCTGATGGTGAGGTAAATTACCAAATAACGATAAAATGAGGCTGCATTATGATAATCTATTGTGAACCGTATATTATGGCCATGCCTTCGTTGGATAATGAAATTTAATTTAATCAATTATTCATGAATTGTGCAATGCAAGAGCGTTGAAATATATAATGATTTTCAAATAACCTGTCGACGATGAATAAATATTTGGGAGCCTTTCATTCTCTTTGGTGGGAGAGGGAGAGAGAGGGGGGGGAGGGAGAGAAAGAGAGACAGAGAGAGTGGGGGAGGGAGGGAGAGGGGGAGAGAGGGAGAGAGAGAGAGAGAGTGGGGGAGGGAGGGAGGGAGGGGGGGAGGGAGGGAGGGAGGGAGGGAGGGAGGGAGAGAGAGAGAGAGAGAGAGAGAGAGAGAGAGAGAGAGAGAGGAGAGAGAGAGAGAGAGAGAGAGAGAGAGAGAGAGAGAAGAGAGAGGAGAGAGAGAGGAGAGGAGGGAGGAGAGAGAGAGAGAGGGAGGGAGGAGGGAGGGAGGGAGGGCGAGGGAAGGAGAGGGAGGGAGAGGCGGAGGTCTGCGGATGGAGGACGTTCAAGGAGATACGGAGGCGGATGGCTGATCGGGAGGGAGGGACGGAAGGGAGGGAGGGAGGCGAGCAGAGGAGGAGGGAGGCATCGAGGTTCACCCGACTGCGGAGAGAGAGAGAGGAAGAAGAAAGAGACGATCAGTAGACGGGGCAGGGGCGGGGGTGAAGGAATATGGAGAGATTACCAGAGAGACAGAGAAAGAGAAGAGAGAGGAGCAGATAAGAACGAAAGCGAAAAAAGAGAAGGTACGAGCGTTCTGTCGAGGGGAAGGGAGAGAAAGAAAGGAGAGAGAAGAACACAGTCTCTCAGAGAGGCCAAGAGAAGTAGAAAGAAGAGACGTGAGATAGTTCACTTTACACAACAGTGGTCATCACACACGGTCCCTGTTACTACGTGTCGACTATAGCAAACTACGCATAAAGGAACACAACTCACTGGAGGATCTAACAGCCTCAGTTATCCGATGGATCTCACATCATGTTACTTATGCCCATCGCACCGACACGACCCCTCCCCTGCCGCACTCACGAGTCCACGGAACAAAAGGTAATAAATCTCTAAGTAAGTAATGATACTATGGAAATAGACACGAATAAAAATTATAGACTAAGGTAACAGAAGTGATTCATCAGTATTCGATAATGCATATATCGATGTAATTAGAATTCAGTGATAAGTTGCGACAATGAAAGCCAATGTTTTCACTTATAAATTCATAATGATGATAAGCAATGATGATACGAGTACTGAGATACATACACTAATAATAATAATTATAAATATGTATATATAATAGTAATAATAATGAATAACTGAATAATAATAACACATAATGAAAATAATGCAATGATAAGAGGATAATGAATAATAATAAAATGATAATCCAATAAGCATCACAATAATGAAAATAGACAAGTGATAAGGGATAATAATATAACTAATTAATCAATAATTAATAAAATAAGTATAACAACATAAGAAAATAGTAATGTATGGAGATAAGGATAACAATAAAATGAAATGTACGTAAGAAGTAACAATAAATGACGTAAGAAGTATCAGTCGTCAAATCTACTCTCCCGGAATCTATCGTGAAAACCTCCGTATCGTGTTCCTATATCGTCCGCGGCCCCCGTTCATTGTCCTCCACGCTTTGTTTGGCTTCTTCACGTGCCGTTGACGATACAGTTGTAGCGTTGTGAACGTGCTCTCTCAGAATGCCAATACGTTTTCTTTGGCTTCCGGGGTCCGCGGCACGAGTTTCTCTCTTCTGAATGTGGAGTAAGAGAGCTATAGAGAAGATAGAGACAGGCGGGGTCCTCGTTTGTGGATCGTCATATTTAGTGGGTAGGTCTGTTTTTCTATGTAGCGTGCACAATAGGCGCTGAATGGTGTTCGGGTCGCCCCTCCGTGAGTGCGTGTGCTTTATGGGAGGTGAGAGGCACTGAGTAGGTTGACTGTTTGTATGAGGCATATGGAGAGAGCCGGAGGGAGAGGGGTACGCGAAGCTGGTTAGAGCGCGAGGGTAGGCGTCGTACGTTGTTAAAGAGTAACGTCGAGAGAGAGTAGAATAAAAAGAAAATTTGATTTTAATAATCGATAATATTCTGTGAGTGGGATTTAAATCTAGTTTCGATGCATTCTTAGTCTTATACGGGTTTGTCTAGGTCGAAGACTGAGGAAGGCCAGAGGACCGCAGCGTCCACTGGGATGAGACGAGATGGATCGACCGTCGTCAGACACCGTTAAGAGCGGCTATTGCGAGACGAGCGTCAGAGAAGGGAGTACGAGAGGGACGCACTGTAGAGAGAGAGAGGAGAGAGAGAGAGAGCAGAGAGAGAGAGAGGAGAGAGAGAGAGAGAGAGGACGAGAGAGGGGAAAGAGAGAGAATAAAAAGTTCAAGGTTGGGCCATTTTTTTTAGATTGATGTCTACGCTCATACAAAGCAGCCCACAAGCAAGTGGTAGTAATAGATAGTAGAGAGTTGGGCACTAGTGGGTACCGCGACGCATAACTCCCGGAAGGACCCTAGAGGCACAGGCAGCGGAAGACTAGCACGCAGCCAATTAGACGAAAAAGAAGAGAACACACCAAACCAGCAGCAGATTCCAAAACGCGATACAAAGATGGGTCAGAGCAAACAAACAACCAAGCCCCCACAAGGAGATAAACCGGAGACTGAAAGCGAGGAGAAAAAAAAAGGAACACAAATAGCAAATATAGCAAAAGAGTATTAAACACATGGGATAAAACAACCAATATCAATACGAGGGTGGTTACAGCCTGAGGTGTTGAGATGTTAGACGGGGAAGCCGGTGGACTCGGGCAGGACTAACCGAGAGACAGCAACAGACGCCACGAGGATTGGGCGCTAAAAGCCCGATTTTCTCTTCATTCCTCACCAATGAACAAGGGTTTATTTGGTAGTGGGTCGATTCTCTCTCGCCATGACTTTAATATTTAGTCTTTTCGGGTCGACCGCGGATGAGGGAGGGATGTTGCCGGTTGGGCTGCAGGAATTCGTGTCCTCTGGCAATCTTGTTTGTGTGCCGTCGTCTCGTCGGTCGTCTTTGCATGTTTGTGTGTTGATGTGTTTGATGTTTGTGTGTGTGTGTGGGGTGTTTGATGTTTGCTGTGTGTGTGTGTGTGTCTTTGATGTGGTCGTGTGTGTCTTGATGTTTGTTTTGTGTGTGTGCTGCTGTGTGTGTCGTTTGATGTGTGTGTGTGGTGTCTTTGATGATTATGTAGTGTGGTGTTTGATGTTTGTGTGTGTAAAGGTGCTGTCGTTTCCGATGTTTGTGTGTGTGCGTTTGAAATGTTCTGTTCTGGTCGTGTGGTGTGTGTTGGTTGGTTTGATCGGTTTGTGTCGCTGTCGTCGTGTACGGTCGCTTTGATGTTTGTCGTGTCGTGTGGTGTGTGTGTTTGCATGTTTGTGTGTGTGTTCTTTGTATCGTTTGTGTGTGTGTGTGGTGTGTGTCTTTGATTGGTTGGTGGTGTGGTGTCTTTGATGTTGTCTTTGTGTGATGTGTGTGCTTGATTTTGCGGGTGTGTGTGTGTGTGTAATGTTGTTGTGTGTGTGTCTTTGGATGTTTGTGGTGTGTGTGTGTGTGTGTCTACTGATGTTGTGTAGTGTGTGTGTCTTTGATGGTTGTTTGTGTGTGTGTGTGGTGTTTGATGTTTGTGTGTGGTGTGTGTATTGAATGTGTGTGTGTGTGTGTTGTCTTTGATGTGCTGGTAGTGGTGCTATTTGCATGTGTGGTGTGTGTCTTATGATGTTGTGTGTATGTGATGTTGTTTGTGTTGTACGTGTGTGTGTGTGTGTGTGCTGTGTTTGATGTTGTGTGTGTGTGGTTGAATCGTGAGTGTGTGGGTGTGTGTTTGATGCTGTTTGTGTGCTGTGTGTCGTGTGTGTGTTCTTGATGTCTTGTTGTGTGTAGTTGTGTGTGCTCGTCTTTTGCACGTAATTGGTTAGTGTGCTGTGTGTGTGTGTTGGATGTCCGTGATGCTGCTTGATGTTTTGTGTGTGTGTCTTTGATGTGTAGTGTGTGTGCGTGTGGTGTTTATTGTGTGTGTGAGTTTGAAATGTGTGGTGGGTGAGTGTATGTGTCTTTGATGTATTGTGTGTGGTGTGTATCGTGTGGGATGTGAGATGTGTGTGATGTGAAGGTGTCTTGATGTGTGTGTGTGTTGTGTGTGTGTGCGATCTTAGAGATGCTTGTGTGTGTCGGTGTGTCGTGAGTGCTTGATGTTATTGTTTTGCGTGTGGAGTCTTGATGTTGTCTGTATGTGTAGTGTGCTCTCTGAATGTTTGTGGTGTCGTGTGTTGCCATTGAATTTGTTTGTTGTAATATTGTTGTGTTCTGGTCCCTTGCGCCATCGCAGATCCAGAGCCCGTCCAGGCTCCTTGTTCCGTGAGGTTTCCCTGCCCCTCCTCCAAAAAAAATATATTAGTTCCACAAAATAATCCACCGAAAAAATAACACAAAATAACAGTTTCCACACACACACAAAAAAAAGCTCTGACAAAGGTCACAAAAAACAAAAAAAAGTTTTCAAACAAAAATCAGTGAACGACGAACAAAAGAAATTCCACACAAACACTGTGCACAACAATAAGTTTTTCACAAAAAAGAACCAAAAAAAATCGCGCAAAAAAGTTTACACAAAAAAAAAACTTTTCTTGAACTGCCACTAAACACACAAAAAACAAAAAAGATTAGCAACTCCCCAAAACCGAGGCCGAAAGCCAGGAACCCACGATCTTGTATCACCGACGCGCAACTTACTGAGATGAGTAAGTTTATATTTCCACCGGAATCCCAGAATCGTTTGGCAGAGGCCCGTTGTTGCCCGCTCTTCCCTTCCCCGCTATAAAGAGCACCCCGCCATCTAGCTCTGGGGCACCCGGGGGGGGCCGTTTATGCGCGGCAGCCATCTTTGATAGAGTCTTCATTTAGATCCGACCTGATTAAGCTTCCACTTAGCCTCCTGTTGATTAAATATTGTGTCGGCTTCTTGTTGCTGGAGCCTCGTTTGTCTCTTTCTTCTGCTTCTCCTCTTTGTTGTTTATTCTTGTTTCTCTTTCTTCTTTTTGTTCTTCTTTTCTCCCTCCTGTTTTTTTTTTTTTTTTTTTTTTTTTTTTTTTTTTTTTTTGATTCCTCAATCTCTTCTTTTTTCCTATTTTACTCTTTTCTTCTCACTCCTCTTTCTCCTCATTCGAACTTCATCCTTGTCCACATCCTCCTACTAGTCGTCATCATCATCATCCTCAACTTCTTCTTCCCTCTTCTTCTTCTCCTCCCCTTTCCTCCTTTTCCTCCCCTCCTCCTCCCTTCCCCCTCCTCCTTCTTCTTCCCTTCCTTCCTTCCCTTCTCACCCTCTCCTCTCCCTCTCCTCCCCTCATCCTCTCCTCCTCCCCCTCCTCCTCCCTTTCCCCTTCCTCCTCTCCCCTCCCTTTCCCCCCTTCCTGCCCCTCCTCTCCTCCTCCTCTCCCTCCTCCCCCCTTCCTCCCCCCCTTCCTGCCCTCCTCCTCCTCCTCCTCTCCCCCCCTTCCCCCCTCCCTCCTCCTCCTTCCTCCCCTCCTCTCCTCCTCCCTTCCCCCTCCCCTCCCCTCATCCTCCCCTCCTCCTCTCCCTCTCCTCCTCCCCTCCCTCCTCCCCTTCCTCCCCCTCCTCCTCTCCCTCTCCTCCCTTTCCTCCCCTCCTCCTCTCCTACCAAGCAAACCGCCCACTTGTTCCGCCACGCTGAGTAATGCTCTTAAAGCTCCTATGCCGGCGGTGACATTCAAGATCTCGGTAATTACCTTCAATGTTCACAAATTTCTTGCAACAGCTGTGCAACGGACGTCCCGCTGCCTCGGTTAGAGTGTCCGGAGTGTCTTGGGGAAAGGTTGTGGCCGGTCTTTGTGATATTTTAGGTTTTTTTGTTTGTTTTTAGGGGAAATTTTTGAGATTGTTGTGGTCGAGGGGGTGTAAGGTCACGTGACCAAGCTTTATATCTCTCTCTCTTTTTTTTTTTTTTTTTCTTTTTTTTTTGTCGAAATTGAGATATACATCGAGTTTTAATTATCATTTTTTTTATTGTTATCATTATCTTCTTATGATACTTTTTTATAAACGTTTTCTTCTTTTCTGCATGTTTCATCCTTCTCGTGTTTTTCTTTCTTCCTTCCTTCCTTTCTTTCTTTCTTCTTCTTCCTCTTCTTCTTCTTCTTCTTCTTCTTCTCTTCTTCTTCTCTTTCTTCTTCTTCTTCTTCTTCTCTTCTTCTTCTTCTTCTTCTTTCTTCTTTTCTCTTTTCTTCTTTCTTTTCTTCTTCTTCTTCTCTCTTCTTTCTTCTTCTTCTTTCTTCTCTTCTTCTTTTTCTTCTTTCTTTTCTTCTCTTCTTCTTCTCTCTTCTTCTCTCTTCTTCTTCTTTCTTCTTCTTCTTCTTCTTCTTCTCTTCTTCTTCTTTCTCTTTCTTCTTCTTCTTTCTCTTCTTCTCTCCTTCTTCTCTTCCTCTCTCTTTCTTCTCTGGTCTTCCTCCTCTTCTTTCTTTCTCTCTTCTTCTGGTCTCCTCCTAATTATTTTATTCGCGCTCCTTTCGCGCTTGGCTTCTCATTTCAAGGAACTTTCCAGAATAGTGTCAGTCACAGCGGGGCAGGGGAGGAGGGGGGGAGGGAGGGGGGAGGGGGCGGTGTCTACGGTGCTTGGGAGGTAATATAATACTGCTGAAACACGATCTTTGGCGAGGACTTCGTATATATATATATATATATTTCTATGATGCTCCCTCCTGCAGCCTCTTTCATCTTTGGCCACCGAGAGGCGCTCCTGGTGTGTCTTTCTCTGTCTCTTGGCTTTATCGTTTTGTTTCTTCTTCCTCTTCTTCTTCCTCTCCTTCTTCTTCTTCTTCTCCGTCTTCTTCTCCTTGTTTTTCTTCTTCTTCTTCTTCCTTCTCTTCTGTTTTCTTTTCCTTCTTCTTCTTCTTCCTCTTCTTTCTCTCCTCCTCCTCTCCCCCCCTCCTCCTTTTCTTCTTCTTCTTCTTCTTCTTCTTCTTCTTTTCCTCCTCTCCTCCTCCTCCTCCTCGTCCTATTCCTCCTCCTCCTCCTTCTCCTTCCTTTTTATTCTTCTTTTCTTTCTCTCTCCCTTTCTCTCATCCTAAGAGTATCTCGACTTCCTCTCTTTTATTTCTCCCTTCATCTCCCAACAACTCCACCCTCCTGCATTCACCGCACCACTCATACATCTCCCTTTCCT
>NW_020868784.1:216146-223646 GCF_003789085.1 Penaeus vannamei
GAAACAGAAAAAACAGGACAAGAACAAAAGAGAAAAACGAAAAAAAAACTGCCAAAATAAAAGGAAAGAAAAGGAGGCTGGGGAAAGTAATCAACATAAACAAAGTAAATTATTAAAAAAAAAAAAAATACAACACTTGCTTTCACAATCTATAAACAAAAAAAAATCTAAAAAAAAAAAAAAAATTCCAAAACACTTTCTCTCAAAATCCGTCAACACAACTGCTACAAGCTATCACACGGATACTTACAACCGTGCGATACTTACAACCGTGCATATACCGAGAATGTGAATCCGGATGCCAATATGTGTCCTTCTAACTACAAACACACCTTTCCATTTAACGTATCTTTGCTCATTTCCTCTGCAATTAGTATTCCATTTGAACCGCAGCCGGTCGTTTGACATTTGGAATTTAAAGATTTTGATAACTGGGTGTGACGGGGTGTGCATGTTGATGTGTCTATACACGTATGCGATCAGTTTTGTTGTTTTTATTTGTGTTTTTATCTTTTCTGTTTCAGTTATTTTATGGATATATTGATGTGTTTTATATATGCGCAGTCAGATTGTAGTTTTGTTGTTTTTATTTTTCTTTCTTCACTTATTTTGTTAATATATTGACATATTGATGTAATTTTCATATACGCAATTAGACTGTAGTTTTGTTGTTGTTTTTTTCTATTTCACTTACTTTACTTACATATTGATGTATTTTACATATACACAATCAGACTGTTGTTGTTTTTCATTTTCTTTTTTTCTAATTCACTTATTTTATTAACATATTGATGTATTTTACATATACGCAGTCAGACTGTAGTTTGTTGTTTTTCTTTTTTTATTATTCCCTTATTTTATGAACATATTGATGTATTTTACACATACGCAATTTGACTATAAAGTGTTGTAGTTTTCTTGTTTTTTATTTTTTTTATTCTCTTCTCTCTTTCACGTATGTTTTCGAGGCAGACAAACGTTGCGATGGAGACCCACGCTCGTTCGTCCGGTAGCATGGTGGGAAAATGGTCCTATTTCTCACTTCTTTTCGCTTCTCTTCCTTAGCTTTCGTTCAAACAAAGGTAGAAAACAGGTCGCGGGAACACAGAACGCTGAAAGGGAACGATGCGCCCCCTTGCAATGCAGTAGATTAATATTGCATGTTCCCAGCGTGATATTGATCATTGCAACACCTGTTACACCTGTGACTCCCCCCTCCACCCCCTTGACCCCACCCCCCCTCACTAGGAAGTCCCAGGCTGGATGCTACTGCCCCCCCTGATCCCCCCCCCCGTCCAGAATCCTCCCTAATATTCCCTGCTACCCCTGACATCCCCTAATACTCACCTATCCCCCGCTTTCTACTCCCTAATACTCTCTGCTACCCTTCCCTACTCCCTGATACCCTTAGATACCCCCCTGATACCCCCTGCTGCTCCCTGCGTAATCAGATAACGAGGAAAGCTTTATGTCAGGCGCTAAGCTAGTTAACATCACCCTTGCAGAGGGTGGGATCAGTGGCAGCTGGTAATTTCGTTACGGGTGAATAATTATCAGGTATATCTCTGTCTGTCTTTCTCTCGATCTTTCTATATCTGTTCATCTTTATATGTATCTATTGATCTGTCTACGTATCTGTATATGTATATGTTAATCTGTCTGATGCACGTGTGTTCATCTTTACATATCCACACTTTTTCAGTTCCTTTTTTTCCAGTCTCTAGCTTTTCCTCGCTAACTTTAATGAAATTTAGCAAAGTCTGCGCCCGGCGTCCATTTTCCCCTTAATTGCATGTCCCGTAAAATTTACCTGCACTCCTCGCCGGACATGTTCTACCGCAATTGGCCGACAAGCAAAACGGCAGACACAAATAGATCTAATAAGTCATTAAATTCAAGCCCACTCATCCAACCCGTGTTTTGGTGAAATCTACGGGTTGAGCACGCCAGATTTCAGTTACATTACTGCACCGTCCGATTTTTTCCGCTGAGTCTTTTCACGGATTTTTATGGCCCTTAGATCAATTTTCACATGATTTGTACCACATGTGTATTTAGGGTTTATTATTCAGGTTGTATTTCGCTGTGTTGCGGGGGCGAAATGTATCCATATAGTGAATGTGTTGTGTATTACAAATTGCAACAATGGCATATGATGATTTTTTTTCATCAGTGTTACTTTTCTTGCTGCTTATTCACAAACTTAGAAGTATGAAAAGGGAGGGAAGGAGAGAGGAAGAGAAGGGAGGGAAGAAGAGAGGAAGAGAAGGGAGGGAAGGAGAGAGGGAAGAGAGGGAGAGGGAAGGAAGAGAGGAAGAGAAGAGGGAAGGAGATAGAATTTCATAACTATTACGTTTTAGAAAGGTAGACACAGCATAAATTCATAAACAGGCAAAAGAGAGATAACAATGACATATCCCCACATTCACTAAAGAAAGCATAGAACCCTCTTCGTAGAACCATTAGTAAGAACCTCCTCCTCCTCGTAGGGTGAGCTAGAGAACCCTATAAACATACATCGTTCATACGCCCTCACGTGGCCACCACAAATGTCTATCTTTGAGCCCGAGGGTTGAACTCGCCCGCTATAAGGTCAGGGGTCACGTCGTAGGTCACATCGCGGGTGTTTATCATTCTTCCCGTACCGCCAGGACCGCGGTAAGACTCAAAGATTCATAGAAGCGAGAGGTTTCTTCATGGTGCTTCATGTTCCTCTACGCTCCCCTTTCGCTCCTTCCTTCTCTGTCTCTCTCTTCGTCCGATATGAATCGTTTATGGTCCGCGTTCTCCGGCCAGATTAAAGTCGGACTGATGCATTTTTTATCCCGGGGAAGCACTCTACTGTGAGAACTTTCACCTACCTTTCTCGTCTCGTCTGCCTCACTGCCTGGTTCCTTTAACGGCTTTTCCGTCTACTTTCTCTCCGCGTTCTGGTTGTCTATTCTCTACTTTTGGTTTTCTAGTTTCCATTTTCGTTCTCCGCTTTGTACTCCTAGTTTTATTCTTCTTTTGTTTCTTCCACTTTCTACTCCATTTTTGTACTTTTGTTTGTGTTGTTTGTTTTTAGTTTCTGCTTTCCATTTTCTTACTGCATTTTTCACGCCTAGTTTTATTCTTCACTTCTTACTTCCACTTTCTACTTCATTTTCGTACTTTCCGGGTTTTTTTTCTTTCTTTCTTTCTTTCTTTCTTTCTTCTTCTTCTTCTTCACTTTAGCTCCTTACTTTCTACTCTGCATTTTCGCGTCTTCGAATTCGACCCTCCACTTTCAGACTATCTGTTCATACCTTTAAATTTTGAACCTTAATTTTGAATCTCCACTGTTAGACCTCCACTTCCCTATCTCCACATTCGGATTTCCACTTTGGTACACTTCGATGCCTCTACTCTCCTATTCCCACTTTTCCCTTACCACTTTCGGCTTGGTACCCCACTTACCTACCCCCATTTAGATACCTCTATTTTTCTACCCACATTTTCTTACCCCTATTTAGATACCCCCATTTTTCTACCCTCATTTTCCTACCCACATTGTGGTACCCCATTTCCCTACCCCCATTTTCCTACCCACATTTTAGAACCTCCCCTTTCATACCCCAACTCTGTTACCCCCTTTCGTACCCCCACTATCCTACCCCCACGCCCCTCCTTTCGTACCTGTCTTCTCCCACTCCCACCGCCACCCCACCCCCACCCCCACCCCCAACCCCATCCTTAACCCCCCCCCCTAACGTTCTAAAAGCAGCCCTACAGCCGCCCAGGTTCTCCTCCAGCACGCGTCATGAGTCCGCAACTCCGCCTTGCAATTGCACAACTTGCACGTGAAGAACTTGGAGCCGGACGATTAAGATCCGCCATTTCGGGGTTCGGTGCAGCGGATCCCGGGCAGTTTGCGAGTGCGAGGGAGAGAGAGGGAGAGGGAGAGGGAGAGGAGAGGAGAGGGAGAGGGAGAGGGAGAGGGAGGGAGAGGGAGAGGGAGAGGAAGAGGGAAGAGGGAGAGAGGAGAGGGAGAGGGAGAGAGGAGAGGGAGAGGGAGAGGAGAGAAGGAGAGGGAGAGGGAGAGGGAGAGGGAGAGGGAGAGGGAGAGGGAGAGAGGGAGAGAGGAGAGGGAGAGGGAGAGGGAAAGAGAGAGTGAGAGTGAGAGTGAGAGAGAGTGAGAGTACGAGGAGAGAGTGAGAATCCGAGTGCGAGAGAGAGAGACAGTGAGAGCGAGAGTGAGAGTACAAGGGAGAGTGTGAGAGAATATGAGTAAGAGTGTGATTTCGAATGAGAGTGAGAGAGAGAGTCCGAGTCCAAGTGCGAGAGAGGGTGCGAGTGAGAGTGCAACTCCGAATACGATTCCGAGTGAGAGTGAGAGTTGTTGCAATGTCTGTTTGTGGCCCGAGACTTTGTGACGTGACGCCTTGACGTGACTTCTCCCAGCTGTTCCACAACCTGACGGAGGGAAGGAGGAGAAAGTCCCGCGGGAGACTCAGAACTCCACAGGTCGATGTCAGTTGTTCGGTGGAGGGGGAGGGGGAGGGGAGGAGGGGGGAGGGGGGCCTTGAGATTGATAATGTTTGGGAGATTTATGTTATATGCGCAGATAGGGAGGGATAGGGTTAATTGGGGAAAGGTGGGATTAGTTGGGGAGGGGAAGAGTGTCTTAATTTGGGATCTGCATGTTTGCTGATAAGAAATGGATAAAGAAAAATCTTAGTTGGGAAGGAAATGTGTTTATATATATATATATATATATATATATATATATATATATATATATATATATATATATATTATATATATATATATATATATAGAGAGAGAGAGAGAGAGAGAGAGAGAGAGAGAGAGAGAGAGAGAGAGAGAGAGAGAGAGAGAGAGAGAGAGAGAGAGAGAGAGAGAGAGAGAGAGAGATTATGCATGGAGGGATATGCTTAGATAGGAAGGAATTTTGGCTTGGATCGTAAGTGATCTTTTTCTTCTTGTTGTTTTCTTCTTCTTTGTCTTCTTCTTGTTTTCTTTCTTCTTTGTCTTCTTCTTGTTTTCTTCTTCTTTGTTTTCTTGTTTCTTCTTCATTGTCTTCTACTTGTTTTCTTCTTCTTTGTCTTCTTTCTTGTTTATTCTTCTTTTTTTCTTCTTCCTTTCCTTTTTCTTTTTCCTTTTCTTCTTCTTGTTTTCTTCTTTTTCTTGTTTTCCTTTTCTTCTCTTTTTCTTCTTCTTTTCTTCTTCTTTTTCTTGTTTTCTTCTTCTTCTCCTTCTTCTTCTTCGTCTTCGTCTTTAGTTGAAAAGGAAACTGCTTAATTAGGAAGGAAACAGACAAGGAAATCTGGCACTCTGTGAAGGATTTTGGCAAAGAAAATGCCTTTTCCTTTTTCCTTTTTTCTTTTTCTTTTGTTTGTTTGTTTATGTGTTTTTGAAGGGAACGAGAAATAAGCAAGTTCGATAACTAATTGGGAAAGGAAATTAGCAACGATAGCGATTAGTTAAAGAGGAAATTGACAAGGAATCGACAACGAATGTGACTACAACAAACGGGAAATTGGCAAAGGAAGCGTTTTGTGGGACGAGAGAAGGAAAAACGAAAGAATTGTCGTGGGGAAAATAAGCCTTAGATGAGAATACATTTATTTCAGCCTCGTGTCGTTCCTGTCGTGTAGTTGCGCTTCAGTGAACGACAAATGAAACTCACCTGTGGGAGTCCCAGGAGCAAGAGGGGTGAGACTGGTTCATCTGTTTATGAGGAAACGACCCTATGTGTTTATCAACGTGTTTTTGTTGTTGTTGTTGTTGTTGTTTTTGTTTTGTTTTTTGGTTTCTTTGTTTGGTTGTGGGTTTTTGTTCTGTTTGTTGTTGTTGTTTTTTGTCTCTTTTTTTGGCTGTGGGTTTTTGTTCTGTTTGTTTGTTTTGTTTTTGTTTTTGTTGTTGTTTTTTGTTTCTTTGTTTGGATGTGGGTTTTTGTTCTGTTTGTTTGTTTGTTAGACTTAAGATTTTGTTTCTTGTCTGTTTGTTTTGCTGTCTTAATAGTGTGGGTTCTTGTTATGTTTGTTTGTTTTGTCTGTTTGACTTTTTTATTTTTGTCTGTCTGTTTGTTTGACTTAAAAGTGTGAATGTTTGTACTGTTTGTTTATTTGTTTAACTTGAGAGTGTGGGTATGTCTGTTTGTTTGTCTGTGTGAAGAGCTTAGGTCATTATAGTCTATATTGGTTATGGATATGATGTTTATGATGCTGTTGTAATCCCTGTACAACATACGCCTAGATTTACGTTTTGGGATTGGTACTATGGAATTTTGTCTTGTTTTTTCTTTCTTTCTTTCTTTCTTTCTTTCTTTTACTTATTAATGAGAGGGAAAGTAACTACAAACAAGAAACTTATAAATGTCTGTTTTTTTTTGTATGGTCACAAATACCTACGATTTTTACATGTATAATAATGACGTCACTGATGTAATCTACATTTCTCAAAAAAAAAATCTAGTTTAAAAACACGGAGGAAGAAGTGTCAGAAAACACGAACACTTTAAACACTTTAAATAATTCCCTTTTCGGCCACTCCTTTAGCCCTTTCTTTCCCCTCTAATAATTATTTTTCCTCCAAGACTCCCAAGCACTCACTTCTTCGTCCAACACCACTTCTTCCTCCAACACTCACTTCTCCAACACTCACCCCCCAACACCCACTTCTCCAACACTCACCTCTCCCTCCACCACCACTTTCCTCCAACACTCATCTCTTTCTCCAATACTCTCCTCTCCCTCCAACACTCCCTTCTCCCTCCACCACCCACCTCTCCCTCCACCACCACCACCCACCTCCCTTCTCCCTCTCCCCCCAACCACCACCTCCCCTCCCCCTCCACCACCACCTTTCCCTCTCCCCCTCCACCACCACCCACCTTCCCTCTCCCCCTCCACCACCACCCACCTCCCCTCTCCCCCTCCACCTCCACCACCCCACCTCCACCACCCACCACCCCCCAGCAATAACGTCTCCACTGATGACGTTGAGCTCAGTGGCCTCCCAGCAGCAGCCTCACCGCCGTCCCGCGAAGGAAAAATTTTCATAAACACACGCATTCCTTTGTCCCGGAGAAGATCTGATGGCGGATTATTGTCTTTAAGATGTTGCTTATTGGCGCTGGGTGTATGGAGGGGTGAGGGGAGGGAGGGAGGGAAGGGAGGGAAGGGGAGGAGGGGGGAGGGAGGGAGGGGGAGGGGAGGAGGGAGGGGAGGAGAGAAGCGGGGAAGATTATTAACTTGGTTGTTGTGGTTTGTTTTTTTTGTTGTTTGTTTGTTGGTTTTTGTTTTGTGGGTGTTTAGTTTAGTTTTTGTTCGTTTGGCTGTAAATTTTTATTACTAGCTTGGTTGTTTTTTTATATGGTTATGTTTAGTTATTCATTTGTTTGTCTTGTATTCTTTATTAACTTGTGTGTTTTTTATGGTTATGTTTAGCTATTTATTTGTTTGTTTGTATTTCTTTTTGTTAACTTGCGTGTTTTTTATAATATTTAGCCTTTTT
>NW_020868784.1:233646-258646 GCF_003789085.1 Penaeus vannamei
GAAAGGTGGTGATGAACATAAATGGAGATGAACACGTGGAGAGAAAGCGTGAGTGGAGAGTGGAAAGGTGGAGTGATGAAAGTGGAGAGAAAGGTGGAGTGATGAACATAAGTGGAGAGAAAGTGTGGTGGAGATGAATGGAGTGACATAAGTGGAGTGATGAACATGTGGAGTGATGAACACAAGTGGAGTGATAAGCATGAGTGGAGAAAAAGATGGAGTTATAAACATGAGTGGAGAAATGACCATAGCTGAAGCGAATACCACTGACGAAGAACATACCACAGCTGGAGTGAATACCATATCTGGAGTAGATACCATAAGTGGAATGGAATACCAAGAATGCATATAATACAATTATTGAACCGAATGTGTGGAGAAAATACCAGGTTGAGGAAATACCAAGCGTGGAATTGACAAGGGTGGAGAGAATGCCATGGTATAGTTGATACCGCTGGTGGAGGAAATATAGCACGGGTGGAGTGAATACCTTTGTGGATTAGTGGAAGAGTGAGCTTGAAGTGCTGAACATTAGGTTGTAGTCCTGAGTATGAGGTTGTAGTCTTGACTATGAGGCCGGAGTTGTGAGTATGAGGTAGTCCTGAGTATAAGGTTGTAGTCCTGAGTATGATGCTGAAGTGCTGCGTATGAGGTAGTAGTGATCACTATGATGTTGTAGTGCTGAGTATGAGGTTGTAGTCTTGATTATGAGGTCGGAGCTGTGAGTATGAGGTAGTCCTGAGTATGAGAATGTAGGCCTGAATATGAGGTTGTAGTCCTGAGTATGAGAATGTAGGCCTGAATATGAGGTTGTAGTCCTGAGTATGAGGTTGTAGTTCTGAGAATGAGGTTGTAGTCCTGAGCATGAGGTTGTAGTGCTGAGTATGAGGCTGTAGTGTTAACTATGAGGTCGGAGCTGCGAGTATGAGGTAGTCCTGAGTATGAGAATGTAGTCCTGAGTATGGTGTTGTAGTCCTGAGTAAGATGTTGTAGTCCTGAGTATGAGGTTGTAGTGCTGGCCAGCGTGCTAACAAGAACTCAGACTGGATGGTGCTTCCGCCGTGTGAACCTAGAGCATAAGTTTCCTTTTGAAATTCTTGAAAGCGTATTATGATCAATAATCTTTTAGAAGAATAAGTGCAGGAGTGGGTATAGGGGAGCGTCCGACAGGGTTTTCAGGTACACGTGCAGTGAGAGCCAGGTACAGAGTGAGTGGAAATGCCCATAGCCAAAGTTAGAGTGCTGGGAGTGTGGATTTTGAGTCCCAGCCGTCAGCCAGACACCAGTCCAGAGCCAGGGAGAGTCTCCGGGGGTCACCCGAGGTCACCCGAGGTCACACGAGGTCGACGTCAACGCGTGTGGGGCCGTCCTGAGCCTGACGTTTTCACGGTGCCTGAGTGTTGGTAAACGTTTGTCGTGTGTTGTTACATCTTCATTCTAGCCTCTCCCTCCCCCCCTGCCCTGATGGGAGGGGGTTGGGGGCGGGCTGGGGGTACCGTAGTCGTCACCCGTGGATGCACCAACCATCTGTCATGTCTCAACCTCTGTCACGCCTCGAGTCACGAGTGTGAGGTCATGAGTGTGATTTCGTTACAGTCCTCCGCGTAAACCTGTGTCATAATCCAAACCTTAGCTTACATTAGTGTGATGCTTCTCAGTGTTCATAATGTAGTCGGTGTCAGAGACTGTTTAGAATGATGTTGTTTTTGTCATGAACATAGGCGTGTCCCATGGGCCAGCGCAAGAATGGCCTCTATGTTCCGTTGTATGTCCACATAGCGGCTCCTCTAATGACATGGTTGTTGGCATAACCGGGTGGCACTTGTAACAACACTGGGCCAGCCTTACAGTTGCTTCCAACCTCCCAAACCCCAGACCTGCCATACGCAATGCCTAGGTCTTGTGTTACTGTGTGTGTGTGTGTGTTAGTCTCTGTTAGTCTAGTCTACTTTCTTCAACATCTGTCAGTAATACTGCTACTCAGAGTCCAATCTCAAGATAATTTTTTCGCTCTAGGCAATTTTATTTTTTTTAATTTTTTCCCTTCTGACTTCACAGTGTATGATGAAGAGTATAGTGTTATGCTTATAATAAGATTTGTATACCAATAGTGGTGTAGACATCATAGGAACGCTATCGTAAGTTAGACTGCTGACAGGTTCATTTTTGTGTTGTTGTTTTTTTAAACTATATATATATAATTTTTTTCCTATTACCACACTTGGCATAATGTTTTTGTTGTTGATGGTGGGTGTGTTCCCAGGCCGAGTAGCTGGCCATGTTTAGGTTACTGTGGAGATGGTGCTAATCTCTTGTTTTTCTTACCCTTGACTTCTTCCCGTCGTGTCCAACAACAGTAAGTTACCGGGGGCGGTCACCGCCACCCACTTGTATACAGCTCGAATTTATTTTCACATTTTTACATTGTTTGTTATTTCCCAACATTTTTTACTTTGACACTCCCTAGACTAAACAACTTTGGTTCCGTAGCTACGTATGCATCATGGCGCTGAAAGCTACAGCTCGTAGTTGGTCTGACTTTAGCCAGTCTTATTTCATAATTCTTGAGTTGGTACCGTGCGTATTTATGATTACAGTACTAACCTAGTCGTAGAATAGATTTTTTTCAAGGCAATGTAGTGAATATTGTAGCCGTGCATACGTATTGCTAGTTTGACCAAGGCCCGCACCTCTTGTCTGGCAGCACTTTGACACCAACACCCACCACCTTTCAGAAATGCGAATACTGTAAAAGGTAGATTTTATATGACCGGAAATGTACAAATGATCATTGCAGAAATTATATTCCCACGTGACACTCTAGCTAATGAATTTCATAGATCAAAGCCATTTTGTTATTCTAGTTCTGAAAGTTAAAAAAAAAAAAAAAATCATACTGTCAGTAAATGAACACTTGTATATTTCCAACCCTTTCCCTATTTAAAAAAAAAAATATATATATATATATATATGGATCCAGCTATCCAGCATTCTCGAACGCACCAGTTAAAAAAAAAAAAAAAATGAAACACACCCCAGATCCCGGATGTAACAGCCTCCCCCCTACCCCCCGCCCCCCAAACCTAGACTCGACACCCGCAAGCACAGTAGCCTTTAGTCGGGGCTGAAGCTCTTACCCTGACCGCCCTGAGCTGCTCTTATCGCTAAACCAGCCTTGTCTTCCACATCGTATCAGATAAGGTGATAAAAGAAGAGAGAGAGAGACAAACACCAAACACAGTTGCTTGATTTGCGTTAAAACCTGCCTAAGGCGATTGTTCTTAATGCATTTTTCACTTTTTTATATTCTAAGATTATGATAATATTGTAATAACGATTAGGAATATAAAAGAGAGAGAGGAAATATATGTAAATATTGATGATTATTTTTATCTTTTATCAGTTTTAAAGATTATGATAATACACTAATAACGATTAGGAATATAAAAGAGAGAGAATAGATATATGTAAATATTGATAATCATTTTTTTATTAGTTTTAAAGATTATGATAATATCATAATAACGATTAGGAATATGAAAGAGAGAGAGAAAATATATATAAGTATTGATAATCATTTTTATCTTTTTTATTAGTTTTAAAGATTATGATAATACTGTAATAAAGAGAGAGAAAAAATATATTTACATATAGATAATCACTTTTATATTTCTGATTAGGTTTTCATCAAGAGGAAAATCTACAAGAAGATAATCCTCTCCTCTGGAACATTCTCGAATCATTTCGTTAAAGAGGATTATTTATTCATGTGACCTTGAAAAAAAAAACACAAGTGGGGGAAATAAATCGATAGAGTGCAAAGTTCAAGCAGTGTTAGAGCGATTTTTTTCTCGAGAAAACCGAGTGGAGAGAAGCAGAAACAAGAGAAAGAGAAAGGAGGAAAAAAGAGAGAGAAAGGGGAAAAAAAGAGCGAAAGAGGGAGAGAGAATGAGGGAGTGAGGTAGATAGAGAGAGAGAGAGAAAGAGGGGATGGAGAAAAAACGAGAGAAGTAGGCAATTGAAAAAAAAAATTCAAGAGATAGACTCCTCTTACACACCTACTAGAGGCTGTGAGAGAGAGAGAGAGAGAGAGAGAGAGAGAGAGAGAGAGAGAGAGAGAGAGAGAGAGAGAGAGAGAGAGAGAGAGAGAGAGAGAGAGAGAGAAAGAAAGAAAGAAAGAAAGAACGAGAAAGAGAAAGAGAGAAAAAACACCATTTCGCGCGAGAGAACACAACACGCGTAGACACTGCTGCGAGGCCTCAGGCAAGGTCATATGCTCCCCCCTTTATTACCCGAGAAAGGTCAGGAGAGGCCACGTGTCCAGACCGCCGCTCAGCTTACCCAAACGCGCGTAGTTCCACCTCGTCCCGGGTGGCAAGCGCGAGAGAGACAGCTTGTCCGCAACCTGTTTCCGCGACGTCACAGGGAGCTTGCATATTGTTTATCTTATAAGCTTCTCTCGCTCGATGCACCGCGCTTGGAGTTCGGGTGTGTGTGTGGCGTTGAGACGAGTGTGTTGCTTGTGGTGTTGCGTCGGTTCACCTTTTTTCTTTTTCTCAATCGTTAACGCCATCAGGGAGGGATTTTCTAGAAAGGCGTTGGGTTGTAGTGACAGCGGTGCGTGGCGTTGTGTGCAACGCTGTGCCGCGCCGACTTGCTAGCAGCTGAGGACGCGAAATAAGCTCCTCTCTCTCCCCCCTCCCCCTCCCCCTGACCCCTCCCCTCCCCCAAGAAGATTTTGAAACTTTTAAAAAATAAATCTCTCGGATTTCGCTTCATGCACCTCCCCCTTCCCCCCCACCACCCCTCCCCTCCCTCCCCTCCCTACTCCCCCTACCCTTTGAGTCACTCTAGGAACAATGAATAATATTAATGGCTATTTTTTTCTTGCATTTTTTTTTCTTATTCGAAGCTATATATGTGTTTGGTAGTTTGTTGTGGTAACGTGATGTAGATACTTTCTCGACGTCTACTTTTTTCCCCTTCACTGTTAAATTATACAATTAAGAACATAATTAACGTTATAATCATCTAAATATCTTTAACGTGTTTGTCCTTATCCTTTGTGTTGTTCCCTCTCCTTGTTGTCCTTCGTCTCTTGTCCCCCTTTGTCGTTTCCTTCTCCTCTCCTTTATTTTTTGTGTTCTCCTCTTTCTTATTTCTTTAGTCACCCTTTTTTCCTCCCTTGATTTACCTTTCTTCTTCTTGTCTTCCTGAAACACCCTTTATAGAAATGTCTCTTTGAAATCGTCCCTAATTTTTTTTCTCACTCATATAAATCGCTCATTATTTGATATATTTCACGAAATTCTCCTTTTCTTGTCATCTTCAAATTCCCTCTTTTTTCTCGTTTTCTTTAGATTCTACTTTTTAAGGGGATTCAATTCCTTTTTTTCTGGGTTCCCATAAATCAGTCTTTTCTTGGCTCCTTTAAAACCCCTTATCACTTTTTCTTTCAAACCTTTTGATTATTCTTAACCTCTTTTCTCCTTTAAAAATTAAAAAAACTGCCTTTTTAATCACATAAATCAACCACGTTTTCCTACGCTCTCCTTTAAAAAAAAATAAAAGATAAAATAAAAAGTAAAAAAAAAAAAAAAAGTCATCCCTTAACTATTTTCCCTCCAATCTCATCCACTTTTCCCTTCATTCACTTTGATCTTTCTCCTCTCTCTTTCATTCTTCCTCTTCCTTTATAATTATCCCATTCCTTTTTTTTTTAATCGCTTGGAATCTTAATGAGTTTTTATATTCCTTTGAGACTTTCCTTCGTCTTCGCTTTTGGCGAATCGGTCTTTTTCGCTTAATACGAGTGAGTGAATATCTTCCTTTGTTTGTTTGTTTGTTTTGATTTTTTATTGTATTATTTCTTTTCTTCTTCGTCTTTTTCTGTGTCTGATTCGTGTCTTACTTTCTTTCTTTCGTTTTCTTTGTCTGTCTTTTTTTCTTTTTCTTTCTCTCTGTTTGTTTGTTTATTTTGTCTGTTTGTTTCTTTTGTTCTCTATGTCTTTTTTCTGTCTTTCTCTCTTTTTGTCTTGCTTTCTCTTTCTTTTTTTCTTTCTCTCTCTCATTTCTCTCTTCCTCCCTCCCTCTCTCCTCTCTCTCTCCTCTCTCTCTCTCTCTCTCTCTCTCTCTCTCTCTCTCTCTCTCTCTCTCTCTCTCTCCCTCCCTCCCTCCCTCCCTCCCTCCCTCCCTCCCTCCCTCCCTCCCTCCCTCCCTCCCTCCCTCCCTCCCTCCCTCCTCTCCTCCCCTCCTCTCCTCCCTCCCCCCTCCCTCCCTCTCCTTCCCTCTCCCCCTCCCTCCCTCCCTCCCTCCCCCCTCCCAAATCCAGTCCATCCTTGTAAGCTCTGACGCCAGGAACCTCCCGCGTCCGACGCAAGGGCGACCAACCCGAACTGGCGTCCCTCGTATCTGAAATCCATATGGTGTCCCTCCGTTAATACGCTCCTTCATGGGACGCCCTCATCTTCGGGCGTCGCTTCATCCTAATTTGGTGTCCTGTTCCAGCCCCGCTTTCTCGACTCAGTCTTCTCGGGGGGGGGGGGTGCTGTTGCTCCTCCTAGTATTCTTGTTTTTGTTCTTCTTCTTTTCTCTTCTTGTTCCTTTTCTTCTTTTTTTTTCTTTTTTTTCTGTTTTTTTTCAACTTCTTCTTCTTCTTTTTCTTCTTCTACTTCTTCTTCTTCTTCTTCTTCTTCTTCTTCTTTCTTTTTTTTTTTTTTTTCTTCTACTTCTTTCTTTTTCTTATTCTTCTTTTTCTTCTTCTTCTTCTTCTTCTTCTTCTTCTTCTTCTTCTTTCTTCTTCTTCTTCTTCTTCTTCTTCTTCTTCTTCTTCCTTCTTCTCTTCCTCCTCTCCTCTCCTCTCACTCCTTCCTCCTCATCATCATCCACCTCCTCCACCACCGCCTTCTCCTCTTCCTCTTCTCCTCCTCCTCTCTCCTCCTCTTCCTCCTCTTCCCTTCCCCTCCCCTACCCCTACCCTCCCCTCTCCTCCCCTTTTCCCTCCTCTCTCCTCGCTCCTCCTCTTCCTCTTCTCCCACCTCCTCCTCCCTTCCCCTCCCTCCCTCTCTCCTCTCCTCCTCCTCCCCTCCTCCTCTCCTCCTCTACCTCCTACTCCCTCCCCCCTCCTCCTTCCCTCCTCTTCCCCTCCTCATCCTCTCCTCCCTCTCTCCTCCTCCTCCTCCCCTTCCTCCTCCTCCTCCTCCTCTACCTCTCCTTCCCCTCCTCCTCTTCCCTCCCCCTCTTCCTCCTCTTCCACCTCATCCTCCTCATCCTCATCCTCATCCTCGTCCTCATCCTTGCCCTCAATCCTACCTTAAATAATCCCCAACAGGAGGTCTTACGGGAATCTGTCCTGCGCCATGGGAGTTCGTCCGCTTGAAATGACCTTCCTGGATTCCTATTAAGTTGCTCTTCCTTCCTGGAGGAGCTTCGGCCGGTTGCAGGTGGCTGTGTATCTCTCTCTCGCTCTCGCTTTCTCTCGTTCTCTCGTTTTCTTTGCTCATTTTCGATTTCTCTCGCTCTCTCGCTCTTTCTCGTGCTCATGCTCTCTCGCTTTCTCTCTCTCTCTCTCTCTCTCTCTCTCTTCTCTCTCTCTCTCCTCTCTCTCTCTCTCTCTCTCTCTCCTTCTCTCTCTCTCTCTCTCTCTCTCTCGCTCTCTCTCTCGCTCTCTCGCTCTCTCTCTCTCTCTCTCTCTCTTTCTCTCTCTCTCTCTCTCCTCTCTCTTCTCTCTCTCTCTCTCTCTCTCTCTTTCTTTCTTTCTTTCTTTCTTTCTCGCTCTCTCGCTCTCTCGCTCTCTCGCTCTCTCTCACTCTCTCTCTCTCTCTCTCTCTCTCTCTCTCTCTCTCTCTCTCTCTCTCTCTCTCTCTCTCTCTCTCTCTCTCTCTCTCTCTCTCTCTCTCTCTCTCTCTCTCTCTCTCTCTCTCTCTCTCTCTTCCCTCCTCCTCTTCCCTCCCTCCCACCCTCTCTCTCTCTCTCTCTCTCTCTATCTCTCTCTCCCTTTCTCCTTATTCCTCATCCCTTCTCTTCTTCCTTTACCTCCCCTTCTCACCTCTCCTCTCCTCTCTCTTTCTCCCAACCGACGTCCTCTCCTTTCCCGAACCGGACATAAGCTGGCCTGTTGTTATACCCTAGAGTGTACGTCCATTTCACCATCAGACATACTTATCGCTCTACTCTCCTTCTCTCTCTCTCTCTTCTCTTCTCTCTCTCTCTCTCTCTCTCTCTCTCTCTCTCTCTCTCTCTCTCTCTCTCTCTCCTCCTCTTCTCTCTTCTCTCTCTCTCTCTCTCTCCCTTCTCTCCCTCTCCCCTCTCCCTCTCCCTCCCTCTCCCTCTCCCTCCTCTCCTCTCCTCTCCCTCTCCCTCTCCCTCTCCTCTCCCTCTCCTCTCTCTCCTCTTCTCTCTATTCCCTACCACATTCAGACACGAA
Organism: Penaeus vannamei; assembly: GCF_003789085.1. NCBI lineage: Eukaryota > Metazoa > Arthropoda > Malacostraca > Decapoda > Penaeidae > Penaeus > Penaeus vannamei. The sequence continues at coordinate 242,072 of NW_020868784.1, forward strand.
TCCTTTCATTTTCAACCTCGTATCCTTCTGCAACTCCACAGACCCCATCTGATGTAGAATCCTTTACCTTTCCTGAGTCCCACCAGTTGGCTTGTTTCTATTATACACTAAACTGTCGTGTGTCTTTTAGATGTGTTCTTTGTCCTAAAGCATATCTCTTATTTAACGAGAGAGACATTAACTATTGAGCGAGAGAGTAAGAATAATTATGATGATAAGGATGATAACAAGAATAATAAGGATAAGGATAAGGATGATAATAATAACAAAAATAATAATAATAATAATGATAGTGATATAATAATATGATGATGATGATGATAATGATAATGATAATGATAATGATAATAATAATAATAATAATAATAATAATAATAATAATAATAATAATAATAATAATAATAATAATAACAATAATGATAATAACTACAATAACAATAACAACGACGATAAAGAATGAAACTCCCCAATGTTCTTACCTACAACTCGTTTACTCGTCTGCACGTTGAAGATGGCAGTGCCCTCCCGTGATGCTGTTCTTTGCCTAGGACCTCCCCTTCCCTCCCTTCTCTCCCTTCCCTCCCTTGCACTTTCGTCCCTCCATGGCCTTCGTCGCGCCTTCTCCCTCGTCTATATTTGTTCCTCGTCTGTGTTTTCTTCTTCTTCTTCTTCTTCCTTTCTTTATGCTCCATTTGCTTTTATATATCTTATCTTTCTCCTTTTTTTTCGTTTTATTCGTCCTGTACGTTTATTTCCTGTTCTGTCCTTTTTTATATCCCCTTAGCATTTTATTATTTTTATTTTTTAGAAAGCTCTTTAATCCTCCTCTCCTATTCCTCCTTCCCCCTTTCTATCTCCCTTTAATAATTTCTCCCTTTCCCCCCCTTTATTTATCTTTAAATCATTTCTCAACTTTCTCCCTCCTCCTTTCTCCCCGTTTCATCTCTCGAACTTCACCCTCCCTCCCCCCTCCTCCCTCCCTCCCTCCCTCCCTCTTCCCCCTTGCATGGACAAGATCCACGTGACTTGAGTGTCAGGGACCCGTGGTGGCATGCACGACGCAAGGTTATGATCAGTGTGTGTCATCTGATAATCAGTATTACTCTTGCCACCAATATGATTACTGTTACTACCATTATTATCATTACCTGTTATCATTAATGTGGACCAATGTTGATAGTGCCTGTCTTCAAAGTAATTTATTTTCAAATCATTTGACTCATTGTGTCACTTAGCTGTGTCATCTACCTGTGTTCATCTTACTTATGCCATTTTTACATGTATTATTTACACGTGCATCGTATATATACATAGTAACTCTGTGCCTTGACCTGTGCAGCTGTGTCGGCATCTAAGAACATCTCATTGGAATGCTCGTACTGTGTTCCTCATGAATATTTTTTGCTTTGAATATTTGCAGATTTCTATAACTGTTTATAATGCACCTGTTTCAGTGTTGGTATTCCATGAATCTTTTATTTGTGGAACGTTCTGTGCTAGATTTTCAAAATGCCATAGTTTTGTAAATACATTCAGTCATTCTTTTTTTTCCAATGCATAAGGTCTGCAGTGAATATGGTTTTAAAGTTTATGAAAGTTAAATGACCCAAAGCCCCATGTTACTAAATCTTTAGTTTAATAGGCAGTAGCTTAGAATCTAAACATATATTTATACTTAGTACACTTAAATAACAAGAGTGAGTAGGTAGTGCAATCAGTAGTACACTTAATACACTTAGAAAAAAGCATTTATTTTTTTTTTAAGCTAGCAAATAAACCTTAGTAATGAATTGAACAATATGAGTTTGTTAATGCATATTTCATACGATGTTGACTTGAAGAACACTGCCTGTTGGGATTATATTATGTAAACAGGATAAAAGTCGATGTAACAAGCTAGGAAAACTTTGCAGGAATAACGTGAAGTTGAGGACTAACTTCGGATAGAATCACTTGGGGAGGGAGAACATAGGCATAAAAATGTATATGTAATAAGCATTAGGATTAGAGAGGAGGGAAAGGAAATAGGAAACTGAGATAAAGAAGTGAATGGGAATGGAAGAGGAAAAATATTTAAGTGAGAGAAAATAAAGATAAAAGTTAAAAGGTAGGATATCAGAAAGTGATGAAGAGAATGGAAAGTGGCAGAGAGAGATTTTTAAATTCTAAAAGATAATTTAAAAGGGAAAAGACAATAGGCTGTAGACACCCACGGAGAGAAGAGAGAATAAAAAAAAACATAGAAGGGGGTGGTAGAAGAAAAAGATAAAAAAGGTAGATGGAACAGAGGGAATTAAAAAAAAGAAGACATAGAAGGGGCAGTGGGAAGAAAAAGATAAAAAGGTAGATGGAACAGAGGGAATTTAAAAAAAGAAGACATAGAAGGGGCAGTGGGAAGAAAAAGATTTTAAAAAAAGGTAATTGGAACAGAGGAATAAAAAGGGAACAACAACGCAACACACAACAAACCAAAAAAAAAAACACACAACCGCTACCCACCCACCCCAACCCCCCGACCACCACCACCCCCTCCCAGCCAAGACACGCTAGGTCAGGGGAAGCAGGGCGTGGGGCGGCCTTGGAGCAGGCGTGGGCGGCCCTTGGGAAGCAGGGCGAGCAGGGCGTGGGGCGGCCCTTGGATTTGGGGAGGCAGGCGGCCCTTGGGGAGCAGGGCGTGGGCGGCCCTTGGGGCAGGGCGCGGCCCTTGCAGACACACAAAGTCTAGTGGTGATTCGAACGAGTAAGAGAGCGAAGGATTTTGACCAGAGATCGGAGTAAGTACAGGCACTCGGCAGTTCTTCTCTGTGATTCACTCAGTGCATTTTTTTTCTTTCGCAAACAGTTACACACATATACACACGCGCAGAAATACGCACACGCACACACATACATATGTGTATATATATATGTATATATATATATATATATATTATATATATATATATATATATATATATATATATATATATATATATATATATATATATATATATATATATATATATATATATATATGTAAATATATATGTATATATATATATATATATATATATATATATATATATATATATATATATATATATATATATATATATATATATATATATATATATATATATATATATACTCCTTGATACATGAAGATAAGCTAACTTCTCTCTTTCACTTTGTTTGGTTTCTTTTTTACCAAACATGTGTGACGTCATCACTTTCCACGCAACGTCGCCATGCATCTATGACGTCACGAGCACCAAACACTTCAAAAAAAAAAAAATATCACACTTATTTCTCTCTCTCTCTCTCTCTCTCTCTCATTTACATCAGCTTATATCTCTATAAAAAAAAAAAAAGACAATAAATAAAAAAAATAATTCCAACCACCTGGCCATGTTTTCTCCCCATCCGTCGGGGGAGCTCACGGACAGGAAGTGGGCGTGTCAGATGGTAACTCATTTTCGTTCCCACAGATGGCGTTTTTCCAGAACCGGTCCCTCAGCCTCGTGGACATGTACATCGACACCTCCGAGCCCACTGAGAACGTCGGCCAGATCCAGTTCTCACTCGAGTATAACTTTAATGAGATGACACTTATACTCAGGATATGCAGGTGAGTGGGTAGGGGGGTGGTAGGGGGGCAGAATGGGGGGCCAATGGGGGATGGGGCTCATGGGGTGTGAGTGGGGAAAGGGTGAGGGTCGTGGGGGATGGGTGTGATTGGGGGGAAACAGGTGAAGGGGATGAGTATGGTGTGAGTTGGCTTTATAGGGGGGGGTATGCAGGTCGAGTGGGTCAAATGGGGGTGATGGGTAATGGGGGAGATTGGGGGGGGTGTGAGTGGGGGGATGGGGAGGGTGAGGAGTGGGGTTGGGGGGATGGGGGGTGAGGGGTAGGGAATGGGTGATGGGTGTGAGTGGGGGAAAGGGTGCGGTAGGGTGAGGGATGGGGTGGCATGGGGTGTATTGGGGGGGGGTAAGTGAGGGTGAGGGATGGTGGGGATGGGGTGTGATGGGTTGTTCTCAGGGGTGAGGGTGAGGACGCGGATGGGGGTACTTCTGAGATGACACTCCAATATAACTTCAATGAGATGACACTTATACTCAGGATTGCAGGTGAGTGGGTTAAGGGGGAGTGGGTAGAGGAGTGGGTAATGTGCTGAATGCGTAATGGGGATGGGTGGGGGGTCGGAGGTAGGCGGTTGGGTCCTATGTGTTTTTTCTGTTTTTTTTTTCTTTTTTTTTTGGGGGGGGGGGTGTTTTGCATTTTGTTTTCATTTTCTTCTCCTCTCTCCTCTCTCTCTCTCTCTCTCTTCTCTCTCTCTCTCTCTCTCTCTCTCTCTCTCTCTCTCTCTCTCTCTCTCTCTCTCTCTCTCTCTCTCTCTCTTTCTCCCCTCCTCCTTTCCTCTCTCACTCCCGCCCTCCTTCCCTCCCTCCCGCACTAACTCCTTTCCCTTTCCCCCCCTCCTTTCCCCCCTCTTCTCCCACTCCCTCCTCTCCCTCCCTCACTATCGCCATTCCCTCTCCCTTCTCCCTCTCCCTCTATCTCTTTCTCTTTCTTCTTTCTTTTTCTTTTTCTTTTCTTCTTTTCTTTTTCTTCTTCTCTTTCTTCTCTTCTGTCTGTCTCTCTCTCTCTCCCTCCCTCTCCCCTCCCTCCCTCCCTCCTCCTCCTCCTCCTTTCTCTCTTCTCTCTCTCTCTCTCTCTCTCTCTCTCTCTCTCTCTCTCTCTCTCTCTCTCTCTCTCTCTCTCTCTCTCTCTCTCTCTCTCTCTCTCTCTCTCCCCCTCCCTCCCTCCCTCCCTCCCTCCCTCCCTCCCTCCTCCCTCCCTCCCTATCCCTCCCTCCCTTCCCTTCCTCCCTCCCTCCCTCCCTCTTCCTCCCTTCCCTCCCTCCTCTTCTCTCCCTTCCTCCCTTCATTCTCTTCCATCCCTCCATCTCCCTCTCTCTTTCTTTCTCTCTCTCTTCCTTCATCTCCCTCCCTCCCTTCCATCCCTCCATCTCCCTCTCTCTTTCTTTCTCTCTCTTCCCCCATCTCCCTTCCCTCCCTTCCATCCCCCATCTCCCTCTCTCTTTCTTTCTCTCTCTTCCATTTTCATTTACCTCATTTCTTCTTCTCCACGTTACTTGCACCTCCCTTTGTCGCGTCTCTCTGCACGCAATACTTCCTCTTCCTCTCTCGGGATATTTCTTCATTACAGACATATTCACTTCATCTTCAAGACGCTTTCTCGTGGGGATTGAGCCTACTGTTCAGGGTCACAGCTGTACCGTTCCTTCGGTTTCGCGAATCTCTTCTGGCCTTTGTTTTGTTTTTGTTTGTTTTTGCTTTCTTTTTTGGCTTTGGTTTCTGTTTCTTCTTTTTTTTTCTTTTTTTGTTTCTTCTTTTTTTTCTTTTTTTTGCTTTTTGTTTCTTCTTTTTTTTCTTTTTTTGAGGCTTTTCTTTTTTGTTTTTGTTGAGGCTGTTTCGCGAATAGTTCTTTTTCCTCTTTCGGTTCGCGAATCTCTTCTGGCTTCTTTTTTTTGTTTTTGTTTTCTTTCTTTTCTTATTTTTTTTTCTGGCTTTTTCCTCTTTCGGTTTCTCTCTTCTGGCCTTTCTTTTGTTTTTTGTTTTTGTTTTCTTTTCTTTTCTTTCTTGCTTTTTGTTTCTCTTTTTTTCTTTTTTTAGGCTTTTCCTCTTTCGGTTCGCGAATCTCCTCTGGCCTTTTTTGTTTTTGTTTTGTTTTTTTTCTTTTCTTTTTCTTTCTTTTCTTTTTGTTTCTCTTTTTTCTTTTTTTTTAGGCTTTTTCCTCTTTCGGTTTCGCGAATCTCCTCTGGCCTTTCTTTTGTTTTGGTTTGTTTTGTTTTTGAGGTTTATCTTTTTTTTCCTCTTTCGGTTTCGCGAATCTGGCCTTTCTTTTTTTCTGTTTTTTTTTTTTTTTTTCTTTTGTTCTTTTTTTCTCTCTCTTCCCTCTGTCGGTTTCGCAAATCTCGTCTGGCCTTTCTATTATTTTCTTTTCTTTCCCTTTCTTCCTTCCTCTTTTTTTCTTTTTTTAGGCTTCTCTCTTCCCTCCTTCGCTTTTCCCAATTCTGTTTTTCTTAGCTTATCTGGTGTTATGGTTATCTCTCTTTTTCCAACCGGTGTAGCAATACGATTTCTTTCTTCTTCTTTTTCTTCATCTTCTTCATCAAGTTTCTTTCTTTCCGGTTGAACAGAAAGAGAAAAAGAACTTTCTTTTTTTTTTTTTTTTCTTCTTCTTCTTCTTCATCAGGTTTCTTTCTTTCCGGTTGAAGAGAAAGAGAAAAGGAACTCGGATGATGTTGACTCACCTCTCAGACTCCAAGATTTATCTCGCCGAATCTCAGCTGACCCGAAGAGTCAACTTTTTTTTTCTGGGGATTACAGTAGGTGTGGGAGGGGGAGGAGGGGGAAGGGGAAAGGTGCAGGGGCAGTGTGTTGCTGAAAGGGTTGTTGTAACGTTGGTTATGAGGCTCTTTGTCTCTCTTTGTCTCTTTTCTCTTTCTCTTTATTATATTTCTTTTTTACCTTTATTTTCTCTCTCTCTTTCTCTTTCCTTTTCTCTTTGTCTCTCTCTTCTCTTCTCTTTTCTCTTTGTCTCTCTCTTTCTCTTTATTATATTTGTATTTTTGTCTTTATTTTTCTCTTTCTCTTTCTCTTTTTCTTTCTCGCTCTCCCTCATCCGCTCCCTCCTCCTCCTCCTCCTCCTCCCTTCTTCCTCTACCTCCTTCCCTCTCCCTCTTTATCTCTCCCTCTCTCCCTCTCCCTCTCCTTCTCCCTCTTTCTCTCCTTCTCCCTCTCAACTCCAATCAAACGACCCTCAAATTCCAAGCCACACAGAAAAGAACCAACAGAATAGATTTGATAAGAATGTTAATTCCTTTCTACCCGCCGGATTGTTAGAATTGTGCATAAATAAAGTAATAAAGGCACATTTATCAGTCTAGATAGATAGTTAAATGTATATCTATCAGATATATAGACAGATATGCCTTTATTTTCTGCGTCTGTATTTATGAAAATTCATTGGGTCCAGCCTGACACAATTTTAACAAACTGGTCGTATGATTTCTTTTATAGTTGTCAAAGTTTGATTTCTGGCTGTGTTGTTATGTTTGTTTATATGTAATTCAGTTGTTGTTTTTTGTTTGTTTGTTTTCGTTTTATACGTAATCAAGTTAATTGTATTGTAGGGGTTACAATTCGTTCCAGTTGTAGTTTAGAGATTAATAGGATGATTTGAGGTTAATAGGACAAGGTAATGTGACTCAAGGGAGAGCAGAACTATAGTCTGTCTATTTATTTGTTTTTTGCTGTGTTCTTGTAGTTCGATTTTTTTTATTTTTCTTCTTCAGTTTTCTATTATATAATCTTTCTCTTTGTTTTGTCTCTCTTTCGCTTTCATTCTCACTTTATTTGTATCTAAATAGCGGAATATTCACACTATCTTTTCAATACGAGGATCAGAAACCATTCCAAAATCTATCCATTTTCTGAAATCCATTTTATTAGCATGGAACAGCATCGATCCAAATCATTAATGATAAATAAATAAATAATTGAATCTGAAGTTCACATAACTTTTGAATAACGATTTTATGAAAAGTTTTTAAGGGCCCAAGTTGAGGATCTCTTTTCGAAAAGGAAGAAAAATAGTATAATGAACTCACCCTCGGGTTTCCATAGACGAAGTATGTCAAATGTTATTAGATAAGTATGTGGAACGGGAGGGGGGGGGGATAGGGAGATGTGAGAGGCGGAGGGAAAGGGAGAGAGAGATGTAAGGAAGGGAGGGAAAGGGAGATGTGAGGGGGGAGGGGAGAGGGACATGTGAGAGGGGGAGGGATATGCGAGAAGAAGTGGGAGATGTGAGAGGGGGAAGAAGAGGGAGAGGGGTGGGGAAAGAAAAGAGAGAGGGAGATGTGAGAGGGGGAAGGAGAGGGAGAGAGAAAGAGAGAGGAGGAGAGGGAAAGAGAAAGGAGAGAGGGAGATGGAGAGGAGATGTGAGAGAGGGAGTGGGAGATGCGAGAAGGGGTGGGAGAGGGAGGAGAATGAGAAAGGGAGAGGGAAACGGGGTTGTGAGTGAGATAGGGAGAGGGAGATGTGTGAGAGAGAAGGAGATGAGAGAGAGAGGGGAAGAGAGAAGGTGAGAGGGGGAGGGAGATATGAGATAGGGAGAGGGGAAGAGAGGAGAGAGGAAAAGCGAGGAGGAGAGGGAGAGAGACGGGGAGAAGAGTGAAAATAGAGGGAAATAGAAAAGATGTAGGGAAAGGGAGAGAGAAGAAAGAGAAAAGGTAGAGAGATGAGAGGAAAGGGAGAGAGAGAGTATGAGAAGAGAAGGAAAAAGGGAGAGGTTGAAGAAGGAGAAATATGAAATTGAGAATATTAGAAAAAGAAAATAAAAGAGAGAAAAAAAATAGTACTGCGAGAGACACCTTCCATCCAGCACTGAATCTCGACTTTGATGTGTGATACCTTGAAGTGGCATGCGTCTTGTGTCATGTGTTGCTCTCATGCCATGGCGTCATGCAGCGGCGTCTTGCACATCCGACCAGCCTGCAGTTATGATGTGTTGGCTTGATGTTCCCGCCGCAAGAAACTTATAAGTTCTTTCAAAAATAGACGGGAAGTTTTTATTGGTTGTCGTGTTTTCGAAGTTTTTTTTTTCTTCTCTTTGTCTTAAATCTTCTTAAACTTTCGAAAGAGTGTTTCTGAGATTTACTTTTTTCCCCTCCCCGTCTTTTAATGAGAAAACGAAGAAAGTGTAAATCCAAACAGGATATTTAATCTTCGTACTTTATTACAAAAAAAGGGAAAATATCTATATACTTTCTCCTTAAAGTAGACGCGAAAGTTTGCTCATAATTTAATACCTCTAAAGAATGTCACTCCGAGTGAAAATTCCTTTCATCTCTTTCTTTTCATGTATAGAATTATATCTTTACACAAGCCGAGACCTCTGAGGAAAGTTTTATTTACATTTTTGTGCCTTTTTAATCTATCCATTTAGCTACTAGGTGAGGAAGTTTACGAAACCGTTATAAGCCTAACAGTGAGTTTTGGAACCCCGCAGGGAGATAAATTCCCCTTTCCCCCTTCCTCTGTCTCCCTCCTTCTCCTCCCCTTTCCCTTTCTCCCCTTCCTCTCCTTCCATCCTTCTTCCTCCCTTTCCCCTTCTCCCTTCCTTCCCTTCTTCTGCCTCTCTCCTTTCCTCTTCTCCCCTCCTGTCTTCCTCCTTCTCCCTCTCCCTTTCTCCCCTTCCCAGCCTTCCTCTGCGTCCCTCCCCCCCCCTCTCCCATTCTCCCCTGCCCCCTTCCTCTGCCTCCCTCCTCCTCCCTCTCCCATTCTTCCCTTCCTCTTTCTCCCTCCGTCTCCCCCCTCTCCTTTCCTCCCTTTCCCCCTTCCTGTGTCTTCCCTTCTCTCTCTCTCTCCTTCTCCCCTTCTGCCCCCTTCTCCTCTCTTCCCACGTTCCTCTTTGCCCCTTCCCCCACTAACTCCTCTTCCCCCTGCCCTTGCCTCTACTTCCCCCCACTGTACTGTCCCTCCCTTGCCTCCATTTCCCCCTGCACGGTCCCTCCCCCTGTTCCTTCTTCTCTCATTTCTTCTCCTTCCTTTACCTATCTGCCTCTTACCCTTTTCCCTCTTTCCCTTTCCTCTTTTTTAACTTCCACCCTCCCTCTTTTCCTCCCTCCCTTCCCCTCTCTCTTCTCCCTCCCTCCCTTCCCCCCTTCTCCTCTCCTCCCTCCCTTCCCCCCTCCCTCCTCCTCTCCTCCTTCCCCCTTCCTCCTCTCCTCCCTTCCCCTCCCTTCCCCCTCCCTTCCCCACTTCCTGCTCTCCTCCCTTCCCTCCCATCCCCCTTCCCTTCCCCACTTCCTCCTCTCCTCCCTCCCTCCTCCCTCCCCTCCTCCTCTCCTCCCCCACTTCTCCTCTCCTCTCTCCCTCCTCCCTCCCCTCCTCCTCTCCTCCCTCCCTTCCCCCTTTGTCAACTTGCCTCTTCCCTTCTCACTGACCTTTGCCCGTCCCCCCCCTTACCCCCTTCCCCCTTCCTCAGTAGTTCCTCTCCCCAACCTCCCTCTCTCCCACCTCCTTCCCTCCTTCTCCTCCTCCCTTCCTCACCTTCTTCCAAGTTCCCTCCCCTTCTCCTTCCATCCTTTCCCCCTTCTCCTTCTCCCTTCCTCACATCCATCTCTCTCCCTCCCCCTTCCCTTCCCTCCTTTCCCCCTTCTCCCTCTCCCTCCCCCCTTCTCCTTCCCTCCTCCCCCTTTACCCTCTCCCTCCTCCCGTCCTCATCCCCCCCCATGCCCTGCCCTTCCACAAAGTCCCTCCCTCCCTCTCCCCCCTTCCTTCCTTCCTTCCTTCCTTCCTTCTGCCCCGCAAGTTGCTATACCCCGTTCTTCTCGGCCTTTGTAGTCTCAGTAACTGTAATGGATTTTTCGAGTTCCTCCTCGGAGTGTCTGCTCCTCCTCCTCCTCCTCCTCCTCCTCCTCTTCTTCTTCTTCTTCCTCCTCTTCATTCTCTTCCTCCTCCTCCTCCTTCTTCTCTTCCTGATCCGCTTCTTCTTCCTCATCATCATCCTCTTCCTCCTCCTCTTCCTCCTCTCTTCCTCTTCATCCTCATCCTCATCCTCTTCATCCTCTTCATCCTCTCTTCATCCTCCTCTTCATCCTCCTCCTCTTCCTCATCCTCATCCTCCTCTTCATCCTCTTCATCCTCCTCCTTTTTCTTCTCCTCCTTCTCCACTTCTTCTTCCTCCTCATCATCATCATCCTTATCCTTATCCTCATCCTCATCCTCTTCCTTTTCCTCTTTTTCTTCCTCTTCTCCTCTCATTTTCCTCCTCCTCTTCTTCCTCCTCCATCTCCTCTTCCTCCTCCTCCTCCTTCTCCTTTTCTTCCTCTCTTTTTCTCTTCTTCTTCCTTTTCCTCTTCATCCGCCTCATCCTCATCCTCTTCCTCCTCCTTCTCTTCCTTACTCCTTCTCGCTCTAAACTTAAACTCTCTCCCTCCCTCCTTTCTTCCTCCTCCTCTACATCCCTCCTTCCTCTCTTCCTCCTCCTCTCTTCCTCCTCCTCTATGTCAGTCCCTCCCCCTTTTTTATCATTGTGTCGCTCTCCCTCCTTCCTTCCCTGCTTCCTCTCTTCTTCCTGCTATCTCCTTCTCCTTCTCCTCCTTCCTGCTACATCCCTCCTTGTCCTCCCTTTCCTAATTCCCCCTTCCCTCCCTCCAAATGATGAACATGTGATGAACAAATGATGAACAAGTGATGAACAAAGGATAAACAAATGAATAATGGATACAGAAATAATGAACAAATTATGAACAATTGATAGACAAATTATGAACAAATTATGAACAAAAGATAAACAAATGATGAATAAATGGTGAACAAATTATGAACAATTGATAGACAAATGATGAACAAATTATGAACAAATAATGAATAAATAATAGACAAAAGATGAACAAATTATGAACAATTGCTAGACAAAAGATGAACAAATTATGAACAACTGATGAGCAAATTTTGAACAAATGACGAACAACTAAAAAAAACAAATCTTGAACAAATCACAAACAAAGCATAAACAAAAGGATGAACAACTGAAGACCCAAGACCAACAACCGCCAGGCTGAACACGAGTGCTGGTCATGCATAATGAACATCTTTGACGGCGTTCACTTGTTCCACTTTCGGTCTCTGCGTCCATTGTCTTGCGCCGGAAATGCCTTTGTCACTGCGCGCTCTTTTCATTTTGTGTTTGTCTGTCTGCTGTGTGTGTGTCTTGCGAGCGAAAGAATAAGGGTTTTGCTTTCTCTTCTTTCGTTTTTTTTTTTTATTTCTTTGTCTTTTCTTTCTCTTCTTTGTCTTTTCTTTGTCTTGTTTCTTTCTTTCATTTCTTTGTATTTTTTCTCTTCTTTCTTTCTTTTCTCTTCTTTCTTTTCTTTCTCTTCTTTGTCTTCTTTATCTTCATTCTCTTGTTTCTGCTTGCTGTCTCTTCTTTCGCTTCTTTCTTTTCTATCTTTTCTTTCATTTCTTTCTCTTCTTTCTCTTCTTTCTTTTCTTTCTCTTCTTTGTCTTCTTTGTCTTGTTTCTACTTGCTTTCTCTTCTTTCTTTTCTATCTTTTCTTTCATTTTTTTTCTCTTCTTTCTCTTCTTTCTTTTCTTTCCCTTCTTTCTTTTGATTTTTCTTTTTTTCTCTCACTCTCACTTTCTTCTTTTTTTCTCTGTTGATATTTGTCTTGTTCTTTCTATCAATCTCTCTTTCTCTTTATCTCCTCTCAATTCATCTTTATTTCCTCTCCTCTCCTCTGTTCTCTCTTACTCTATTTTCCTCACTTCTCCCCTCCTCCCTTCCCCTTCCTCTTCTCTACCCTCATCTCCCATCCTCTCCTCTCTCCTCTTCTCTTCTCTTTCCCTCTCCACTCCTCATCTCTCCCCTCATTCCCCTTCCTCTCCTCTCTTTTTCTCACCTCACTACTCCTTCCCCTCATCTTCTCTCCTCCTCTACTCCTCTCCTCTTCTTTCCTCCCCTGTGCGTCTCATCTACCGTTCCTCTCTTATTCTCTCCTCTCCTCTCTATTTATCTCAACTCCTCTACTCTCCTTATCTCTCGTTTCCTCACCTCCCTACTTCCCTCCTCATCTCTCCCATCCTCTCATCTCCTCATCTCTCCTCACTTCTCCTCTCTTCTCCCATCTCTTCTCCCCTCTCTCTCCTCTCTTCTCCTCTCTTCTCCTCTCATCTCTCTTCTCTTCTCCTCTCCTCGTCTCTCCCATCCTCTCATCTCCTCTCTTCTCCCCTTTTCCCCTCTCCTCTCTTCTCTTTTCCTCTTCTCCTCTCTTCTCCCCTCCCTCTCTCTCCCCTCTCCTCCTCTTCTCCCCTCTCCTCTCTTCTCCTCTCCCCCTCTCTCCTCTTCTCCCCTCCTCTCCTCGCCTCTCCTTCCCTTCTACTCTTCCTGTTCCTGACTCCTCTTCCTCCTTCACTTCATCTCTTCTGTTCCTTGAATTTATCGATTTATCTGACGGACGACGTTGTATCCGTTGTTTTGTTGTTATTTTTGTTTTCCTGTTTTCCTTTTTTTATCTTTTGTTTCGTCTGTTATCCTGTATGTCTACTTTTTTTTCTTATTTCGTGTTGTTGTTTGTTGATATTATTTGTTCATCATTATGGTTGCTGTTATTATCATCTTTGTTGTTCTTATTGTTGTTGTTGTTGTTGTTTATTATTATTATTTTATTATTATCATATTATCATTATGTTGTTGTTGTTATTGTTATTATTATCATTTTATTATCATTATCATTATTGTCATCAATATTGCTGCTGTTGTTGTTATTATTTCTATGATGAATATTATTACTAGTATTATTATTGTTATAATTATTATCCTTATCATTGTTGTTATTATTATCATTGTTATTATTATCTTTATCATTATTACTATCATTATTATTATCATTATTACTATTATTATTATTATCATCATTGTTATCATCATCATCATCATCATCATCATCATCATCATCATCATCATCATCATCATCATCATCATCATCATCATCATCATCATCATCATCATCATCATCATCATCATCATCACCACCACCACCACCACTACCACCATCATCATCATCATTATTATCATCATGTTCGTTGGCCTTACCATTGCCACTATCATCACACTCACAACTGTCTCTGCAGTCATTAGGAGCTGCATAGTCCCCCCCACCCCCCCCACCCCACTCACCCACCCACACCCTCCCCCCCTCCCCCATGTTGAGTTAACAGGGACGGCAGAATTCACGAGGATTTTGTCCTTTCTGCAACGCAACGAGTCCATTTTTTGCAATTTCTTTCCCCCTCATTATCGTTTTAGTTTTAGTTTTCATCGTCATCAACATCATCTTCTTCTTGTTCCTCTTCGTTCGTTGCTTCGAAATCGTTATCGTTGTTATTATCATAGTCATTGTCATTATCGTCATCATCATCATGATAATGATAATTGTAATGATGGAGTTGATTTTAATAGTAATGATAATGGTAACAATGATAAGGATGATAATGATGATGATGATAATGATAATAATGATAGTGATAGTAGTAATAATAATAACAATAATAATAATAATAATAATGATAATAATAAAAATACATGATGATAATAATGATAATAATAATAGCAATAATAATAATGATGATAATGATAATAATGATAATTAATATAATGATAATAAAATGATAATTAATAATAATAATGAAATGAATGATGATGATGATGATGATGATGATGATGATGATGATGATGATGATGATGATGATGATGATGATGATGATGATGATGATGATGATGATGATGATGATGATAATAATAATGATAATAATAAAAATAGTGATAATAATAATAATAAAATAATAATAATATTAGAATAACAGATAAATAATGATAATGGTAATAATAATGATAATAATAATGGTAATTGTAATAATAATGATAATAACAATAATAATAATCATAATAATAATCATAATAATAATAATAATAATAATAATAATAATAATAATAATAATAATAATAATAATAATAATAATAATAATGATAATGATAATGATAATGATAATGATAATGATAATGATAATGATAATGATAATGATAATGATAATGATAATGATAATGATAATGATAATGATAATAATGATAATAATGATAATAATGATAATAATGATAATAATAATAATAATAATAATAATAATATAATAATGAATAATAATGATGATGATGATGATGATGATGATGATGATGATGATGATGATGATGATGATAACAATAATAATAAAAAGTAATCATCGCCATCATCACCATTACTCCCACCACCACCCACCTATTACATTAAACTAATTAGACCCAGATAATTAGCATTAGTCCCAGCAAATTTGTTTATGAGCCACTGTTCATTCCCTTTTGTTCATCCTTTGTGAGTTTCCATTTACGTTTTTTGTGAGAATGAGAGAGAGAAAAAAAAAAGTTATTCATTATTGTAATTACGACATGGCTTCTTCTCTTCTTTCTTTCGCTTTTTCCTTCGCCTTAGATTCTTATTTCTTTTTTTCTTCCTTGCTTTTGTTGCAGTTTGGGTCAGCGGATCCTGAAATTGCAAGAGTCTTTAGAGAGTGGAGGCTGCGTGCGCGCGTCTTGATATAGACGGGGATGTGCGCGTCTGTGAATGTGTGTGTTGATGTATAAAAATATGTGTGTGGAACATGTACAGGTATATGTGTATATATGTATATATGTATATATATATATATATATATATATATATATATATATATATATATATATATATATATATATATATATATATATATATATATATATATATATACATATCTATATATATGTATGTATATACATATACATACATGTATATATATATATATATATATATATATATATATATATATATATATATATATATATATATATATATATATATATATATATATACATGTGTGTGTGTGTGTGTGTGTGTGTGTGTGTGTGTGTGTGTGTGTGTGTGTGTGTGTGTGTGTGTGTGTGTGTGTGTGTGTGTGTGTGTGTGTGTGTGTGTGTGTGTGTGTGTGTGTGTGTGTGTGTGTGTGTGTGTGTGTGTGTGTGTGTGTGTGTGTGTGTGTGTGTGTGTGTGTGTGTGTGTGTGTGTGTGTGTGTGTGTGTGTGTGTGTGTGTGTGTGTGTGTGTGTGTGTGTGTGTGTGTGTGTGTGTGTGTGTGTGTGTGTGTGTGTGTGTGTGTGTGTGTGTGTGTGTGTGTGTGTGTGTGTGTGTGTGTGTGTGCATATACATACATACATATGAACACAGCACTAACACAACCACGTGAACACAAAAATGAAAATGAAACTAGCCACAATGAGAATTAAAAATAAGCGTGACTTTTCGAACTCTTCACGAGTTCCTCTTCAGACAAAGACCGAAATGGATACCAAAACATACACAAAGAATCTATGGCCATGTGTGTATGTGTTGTTGTTTGTGTGCGCATGTGTGTACCTGTCCAAGTCCATATGTTCTGTATATGGGGAAAAAACACGAACACCACATCCACACCGAAACGAACAAAAATTTATCCATTTACTCTTTCCATCACTGAATTCACACACAGAGAAAAAAATGAATACGAAAGGGAAAGTATAAAAAGGGAAAGAGAAAAAAGAGAAAGAAAAGAAAAGAAAAAAATCTTTGTTAAAGTTTCTCCCCTCGCCTTCTTATCAACCGACAGAGAAGTTTCCTGCGATGCTTCTTCTTTATGGTGTCTTTACTACCTACTGTGGCCTCTTATAGGGTGGCTGTTTCTCACGCTTTGTCTCCTGGCTTGGCCTTGTCGATCACAGTTCTTATCTTGGGTGAAAACTGCTTTTTCTTATCTCTTTTTTTTTGGGGGGGGGGGGGGTGGGAGGGTAGGGGGTCTTGGCTTGGCTTTCTCTATTCGTAGTTTTTTCCTTCGGGTTTCTTTCGTTTTCTTTTTTTTCAGTTTTTCGTTTTGGATTTTCTCTGCCTGTCTCTGTCTGTCTGTCTGTCTGTCTCTGTCTCTCT
>NW_020868784.1:271178-278678 GCF_003789085.1 Penaeus vannamei
AGTCAATTTAGCAATTATGATCACCTTTTAACCTTTACATTCTTTAAAGTAAAAGAAAGACGACGATGATAAATATCGATTGAAAGTTACATTGTGCACACTTACTTACTCCCCCCCCTTTACTCACCCCTCCCCCCCCTTTACTCCTCTGGCACCCTCCCCCACCTACCTTTACTCCTCTGGCACCCCCCCACCTCTCCCTGCACCCCCTCCCACCCCCCTTAACTCCTCTGGCACCCCCCCCCACCCCCCTTTACTCCTCTGGCACCCTCCCCCACCCCTTTACTCCTCTGGCACCTCCCCCCCCTTTACTCCTCTGGCACCCCTCCCCCACCCCCCTTTACTCCTCTGGCACCCCTCCCCCACCCCCTTTACTCCCTTTGGCACCCCTCCCCCACCTCTTTACTCCAACTGGCACCCCTCCCCCACCCCCTTTACTCCTCTGGCACCCCTCCCCCACCCCCCCTTTACTCCTGGCACTCTTTACTTCTGGCACCCCTCCCCCACCTACCTTTACTCCTCTGGTACCCCTCCCCCCCCCCCCTTTACTCCTTTGGCACCCCTCCCACCCCCCCTTTACTCCACTGGCACCCCTCCCCCACCCCCTTTACTCCACTGGCACCCTCCCCACCTACCTTTACTCCTCTGGCACCCCACCTACCTTTACTCCTCTGGCACCGCCTCCCCCACTCCCCTTTAACTCCTCTGGCACCCCTCCCCCCCTTTACTCTTCTGGACCCCCGCCACCTTTACTCCTCTGGCCCCTCCCCCACCCCTTTATCTCGGCACCCCTCCCCCACCCCCCCTACTCCTTTGGCACCCTCCCCCACCTACCTTTACTCCTGGCACCCCTCCCCCACCCCCTTTACTCCTCTGGCACCCCTCCCCCACCCCCTTTATTTACTGGCCCACCCCCTTTACTCCACTGCACCCCTCCCCACCTACCTTTTACTCCTCTGGCACCCCTACCTCTCCTACCCACTCCCCTTACTCCTCTGGCACCCCTCCCCCCTTTACTCTTCTGGCACCCCTCCCCCACTACCTTTTACTCCTCTGGTACCCCTCCCCCCCCCCTTTACTCCTTTGGCACCCTCCCCCACCTCCCTTTACTCCACTGGTACCCCTCCCCCTTTTACTCTTTCTGGCACCCCTCCCCCACTCCCTTTACTCCTCTGGCACCCCTCCCCCCACCTACCTTTACTCCTCTGCACCCCTCCCCCCCTTTACTCCTCTGCACCCCTCCCCACCCCCTTTACTCCCCACCCCCCCCCCTTTACTCCTCTGGCACCCCTCCCCCCCTTTACTCCTGTGGCACCGTGCCAAGTCCTCAACAACTACCTTGATAATGCAACACAAAAGCGCCGGTATTATTTCCAACGAAGTCAAAACGCGTCACTATTTTTTTATATATATATATTCTTTTCCAACTTGAAATATGGTTTGGTCGCGTCACTGATATATATATATATTATATATATATATATATATATATATATTATATATATAATATATATATATATATATATATATTTTTTTTTTTTTTTTTTTTTTTTTTTTTTTTTTTTTTTTTTTTTTTTTTTTTTTTCCTTTTTTTTTCTTTCTTTTCTTTTCTTTTTTTCCAACTCGAAATAAAGTCTGATCTTTTCCATTTCTCAGTTGTGACGTCATTTCAGCTATGGTTGCCATTTCCTTCCTCGAGTCTTGAGGAAGTTGGCAGCGTCGAAGAAGTATGCAAATTACTTGTTTTTTTTTAATGTTGTTTCTTTTACATTAGAGTCACCCTCTGGTGGGATAGCTTTGGATAATTGGCGCTCTTTCTATTTATTTATTTATCCATTTTGTCTAGCTATTACATATAGGGCCTGTGTGTGTGTGTTAGGGGGGGAGGTGTGTGTGTGTGTGTGTGTTAGGGGGGATGTGTGTGTGTGTGTGTGTGTGTGTGTGTTTACGTATCTGTGTGTATCTCTATCTCTCCCTCTGTTTTCTTGGTAAACTTCAAAATCGTTGCCAAAACAAAGATAGACATAAAGTACAGACGACATGCATTGTTCATCGTAAAGAAAAAAAAAAATGACTGATACATAATTCATTTTTGAAAACGTGCTGCTTATAATGAAACCTCTCTCACGCTGTCAGTTTCATATAAATTGGATTACACACACACACACACACACACACACACACACACACACACACACACAACACACACACACACACACACACACACACACACACACACACACACACACACACACACACACACACACACACACACACACACACACACACACACACACACACACACACACACACACACACACACACACACACACACACACACACACACACACACACACACACACACACACACAGAGTAAAAGATTGCATTGATGTTGATACAATAAATCCAACATTAAAATGCATAACAAATTACATATGAAGGCTACCATACCCATTGGTATTCTGAGAAGTAAGAACACATTTTAAGTCACATGCCACGCGTATTACTTACCTGTAAAGACTGAGGACATGAGGAGAATTCAGATGAGTTTATGTACGTCCTTCGCCTTCGATTTTCCGGTTAAAATGGAGGATTAAATTATGGTTTTCTGTAAGTTTATTTGTATTTTTTCTGAAGGTTCAATGTTGTTTTTGTTCTGAAGGTTCAATATTGGTTTAACTTAACGTTCAGTGTTGTTTTATCTGCAGGCTCAATGTTTTTTTTTATGTTAATTTTTTCTACTGTAGATACAATAATTATTTATTATTTTATTATTATTATTATTATTATTATTATTATTATTATTATTATTATTATTATTTATTATTTATTATGATTATATTATTATTATGATTATCATTATTATTTATTATTATTATTATTATTATTATTATATATCTTTTACTTTGTGGAGGAGAGTTCAATGTTATTTCGTCTGTTTTTTTTTTTTTTTTCTTTTTTTTTTTTTGATATGCTTATTTATCAATAGTTTTTTTTCTTCCTGATTTGAAAGAATAAAAAACCTTGTATCTGATCTGCTGTTTGGAAGATAAACCTTAATAGCATAATACTGTTTATTTTGAACGAATCGAATAGAAACGTAAATATGACACGTACGACTGTAACGAAATGACAGATGAAAAAGATAAGACGATAAAAGATGATGATAAGATAACAGATAAACAATGTAATATGTGTTGTTGGATAAAATCGGTGAAGTATATAACAATGGAGGATAAACTAGTGAATTTTTATTAAGGGGGGGAGGGGAGGGGGGAGGGAGAGGGAGAGGGAGAAGGGAGGGGGAAGGGGGAGGGGGGAGGCACTTGTCGTTGATAAAGAGAGGCATTTTGTGGAGGTGTTGGGCACTGTATTGGGTTATTCTCCTTTGTAAAATAGGCTTTTTTGTATTCTTTTGTATTGCTCTCTTCGCTCCCTCTCTTTCTCTATTCATCTGTCTCTCCTTTTTTTTTCTCTTTCTATCTTTCAGTCCCGACCTCTCTCTCTTTCTTTATGTCTCTCGCTTTCTTTCTTTATGTCTTTCTTTCTCTCTGTCTGTCTGTCTGTCTGTCTGTCTGTCTGTCTGTCTGTCTGTCTGTCTTCTGTCTGTCGTCTGTCTGTCCTCTCTGTCTGTCTTCTGTCTCTCTCTCTCTCTCTCTTCTCTCTCTCTTCTCTCTTCTCTCTCTCTCTTCTCTCTCCCTCTCTCTCTCTCTCCTCTCTCCTCTCCTCTCCCTCTCTCTCCTCTCCTCCTTCTCTCCTCTCCCTCTTCCTTCTCCTCTCTCTCCTCTCTCTCCCTCTCTCCTCCTCCCCCCCTCTCTTTCTCTACCTCTGCTCTCTCCTACCTCTTACTCTCCTCCTCCCTCCTTCCCTCCCTCCCCTCCTTCCTCCCCTCTCCCCCCTCCCCTACCCTCCTTCCCCTCCCTCTCTCTCCCTCTCACCTCCTCCCTCCTCCTCCCCTCCTTCCTCTCCCCCTTTCCTCCCTCCTCCCCTCTTTCCTCCTCCTCCCTTTCTCCCATCCTCCCCCTACCTACCTCTCCTCCCCTCTCTCTCTCCCCTCTCCTCCCTCCCTCCTCCTCCTCCTCCCTCCCTCCCTCCTCCTCCTCCTCCCTCCCTCCATCATCTTTATTCTCTCAATAACCACCAAGTGAATAAGGCGACCAATCTTCGTTGTGGTTCCCCTCGCATCCTATGGTCATTTGTTTCATAGTGCATTTTCTTTTTCTATTTTCTTTTCTTTTTCTTTCGTGCTTTTACATGCGCCGATGACGTCAAGAGATAATGGAAGCTGTGCGCATTCTGATCGTCTTTTTTTTTATGAGCCATGGAAGTGCTTGTTTTATTTGCCTTCACTTACAGGCGAGAGACAGATTGCAGACTGTTTTTTTTTTTTGCGCAAAGAGATGCGATCTTGTTTTGACTGGAGACTGGGGTGATATTCGTGTTTTTGTTTGTGTTTTTGTTTTGTTTTGTTTGTTTGTTTTGTTTGTTTTGTTTTTTGGGGGGGATTTTATATATTTTCTCTGGAGGGTATTAGTTCTTTTAGATATTTTTAGTGGGTGATATTCGTGTTTTTTTTTTTTTTTTTTTTTTTTTTTTTTTTTTTGGTTTGTTTTTGGGATGATTTTATATATTTTCTGGAGGGTATAATTTTTTTAGGTATTTTTTAGAATTTTTTGGGGGAGTCTCCTTTGATACTGAAAGGGATAATGTATTTAGATGTGTATGAGTGTCAGTGTGGTGTTTGTGTGTGTGTGTGTGTGTGTGTGTGTGTGTGTGTGTGTGTGTGTGTGTGTGTGTGTGTGTGTGTGTGTGTGTGTGTGTGTGAGTGTGTGTGTGTGTGTGTGTGTGTGTGTGTGTGTGTGGTGTGTGAGTTGTTTATGTGTGTATGTCTATGTGTGCGTGCGTATGTGTGTATGCGTGTGTATGTGTGTGTAACGTGTGTGTGCGTGTGTGTATACGGGAGCGTTTGTATCTATATGTCTACGCATGTACATTTGCGTATACATACGAACGTTCTTGTACCATTCTACACATGTCTTGTTATCATATTTTTTATATGATATATTTGTCTGCGTATAGACGATAAAAACCTCATCTTGCTCGCTGGAGGCCATGAGATCACCGCGAGAAGAATATTAAACTGTCATTCTTTGTGCTTGGAGCCTCATCGTGCAAGCAGTATGGGTCGTCGCTTAGGAAGAAGAAGAATGGCTGTGGGAGTTGTTCGATTTTTGGGGTTGTTGTGGAATTTCTCTCTGTCGCTCTCTCTCTTTCTGTTGTTTTTTGTTTTTGTTTTAAATTTTTTTCTTTTCTTTTTTTTCTTTTCTTTCTTTCTTTTCTTGTCTTTCCTTGTTTTTCTTTTTTTTCTTCTTTTCTTCTTTTTCTTTTTTTTTCTTGTTTTTCTTTCTTTTTCTTTCTTCTTCTCTCATCTGTTTGTGTTTCTTCTTTCTTGACTTGTGAGTATTTATGAAAATTCTAGCTAATCATATGAATATATAATAATATATTATTATATAAATATATATATATATATTATATAATATATTATATATATATAATATATATATGTGAGAGAGGGAGAGGGAGAGAGAGAAGAGAGAGAGAGAGAGAGAGAGAGAGAGAGAGAGAAGAGAGAGAGAGAGAGAGAGAGAGAGAGAGAGAGAGAGAGAGAGAGAGAGAAGAGAAGGGAAGGGGGAAAGGGAAAGGGAAAGGGAAAGGGAAAGAGAAGAGAAAGAGAGAGAGAGAGAGAGAGAGAGAGAGAGAGAGAGAGAGAAGAGAGAGAGAGAGAGAGAGAGAAGAAAGAAAAGAAAGAGAAAGAGAAGAGAAAGAGAAAGAGAAAGAGAGAGAGACAGACAGACAGAGAGAGAGAGAGATGGGAGAGATTTAAGAAACTTATAAAGTCGTCAAAGTATGTTAGTCAATAAAAAGGAATTTTATAAAACAGAAACTAAAAAAACAGTCTTCTCCTTGAGATATTAACGTCCAAAACTTGAGACAACGAAAAATGGACGTTATCTTTATCTTCATTAAACAATTTTATTGTCGCAAACCAAACACCAGAAAAAAATAACATACCACACCATCACGAATATATTTATAATACATGTAACGTCTACACACACACATGAATGCACACAACACACATGTACGTCTATGCAAACAACACACCACACAACACACCACAACCCACACACACACAACACACCAACACACACAACACACACAAACACACACACACACACACACACACACACACACACACACACAACACACACACAGCAGACAGTGACACAATGCGGAGGCACTGATAGGAGCTAGAAGGATTATGAATGGCGAATGTACAGAAAACAAACAAACACTACACACAGTCTGTTCCAAGTCACTAACACTAAAAGGTCTGTTGTATTATAACGACAAATTATTTTGATATCCTTTTATTAGTTTCAATTTGTTTTTGTTTTGTTTTGTTGCTATGTCATTATTGTTGTTGTTGCCAGTGCTAAGATTATTGTTAATGGTGTACTATGATGATGATGATAATGATGATGGTTTTGATGATAATGACGAAAAACAACAATGAATAATGATAATGAATGATGATAAATGCTAATATAATGATAATAAGGAAATGCTAATAACATAATATTTGATCACAATAAAATGCTAAATATAATGATGATAATATAATAATTGCTAATTATAATGATAATATTAATCACAATAAATGCTAATTATAATGATGATAAACAATAATTATAAAGATAATAATGATAATGTGAACAGTAATCTGAGAGCAGGAGGCCAGAAGGTCGTCCTTGAGTCGCTGTAAACTGTCAAGTGAGAGAGTACTGTAAAAAAAAAAAAAAAAAAAAAAAAAAAAAAAAAAAAAAAAAAATATATTATATGATCCGAGAGATTTAGCTGGAAATTCCTCCCTTTTGAATCTTATGGAGAACAGATTTCCTTTATTTTTTAATCTTGTGAAGAAATGAATTCCTTTTTGAATCTGTGGAGAAACAAATGAATTCCTTTTGAATCTTATGAAGAACTGGGGGCTTATTTGTCCCTATATAACCCCCCCCCCTTCCCCTCCCGTCCAACCTGTGGCTACACTCGTATATGGAATAGTGATAGTAATAGAAATTCTGTTGCTATTAATATTATTGATGAGACTAAATAGTAATTGTTCAGTAATAAAATGCTAGGGAACTTATCTGGGTTGCAAAGAATATTTGAATAGATTTAGATTATCATAGTGCTGAAGCGCGCGCGAGTATGCACACGCACGCCACGCACACACGCACGCGCGCACACGCACACGCACACGCACGCACGCACGCGGCACACACGCACACGCACACGCACAGCACACGCACGCACACACACACACCACACACACACACACACACACACACACACACACACACACACACACACACACACACACACACACACACCACACACACACACACACACACACACGCACACACACACACACA
>NW_020868784.1:286178-291178 GCF_003789085.1 Penaeus vannamei
GTGGAGTATCGAGCAATAATAATGGCTTTATACTTGAATAGCCGGACACGAGAGGCTTTCCATTGAAATAAGAGCTGTTTATGGGGAGGATGTCCATTAATATGACTTTGTTAAACATTCGCATGGTCGGAGATCTGTGGTAAAGGCTGCGATCCCAGAGCGACCCCAGTCTGCCATTGGTTAGAACACCTTAGTTGAGACTGTCATTTTAGAAGGTCGGTATATTGATGTTTGTCAGCTAGCCCAGTATGTCAAGATTAGTGTAGGGTCGGGGGACTAACTCATGACCATCTGCACCTGTAACAGTTGTCTGGTCGTTGGGTTCCCGGGCTACTCACACCTTTTCAGAAGCAGGGACGAGTCTAAGGATCCAAGGTTCTTTTAGTCATGTGCCATGAAAATCTGGAGGACTCTTTTGACAGATTAATTACACAGCGTGAAACTTGGGGGTCCATCACTATGTTCCAGAAACTAAGGCCCAGTCAAAACAATGGAAGCACTTTGACCCACCACTCCCTAAAAAGGCACGTGTCACATCCACAGCAGGCAAGGTCATGCTCACAGACTTTTAGGACCAGCATGGAGTAGTGACGATGGATATCCTGGCAAAAGGTACTACAGTTACAGGAGATTACTACGCTTCGCTGTTACATAAATCATGGGAGGTTATCCAAACCAAAAGGCTCGGAATGTTAACCAGTTCTCTTCCGGTCCATGAAGTCGTTTCTGAAGGCCAGACGTCTCCTGTGAGGCACTGATTTCCGAAGTCCCTTCACGCGGACTTCCACGGCCTAGGAGTCCACAGCGAGGAGTCCACAGCTGCATAAAACGATGGTAGGACTATGTCGCTCTTGGTGGGACCTTTGTAGACAAAGACAAATAACTGTGGCGTAAAATTTTTTAATTGTGCTCATCCATGGGAAGTGGATCAGGGGGAACGCTTTGATAATTACTCCTCGTACACATGCACATACACATACACATACATATCTATGCAAACATACACATACATACTCATAATCATATACATATATGCACCCACAGTACGTATATATGCACATTAGACATGCTTATAAAAAGATACGGTTATCATACATCATATTCCCTTTAGATACATCGTTATAAGTAGATATAGGAGATACAGAGATGTATATATAGGTAAGTGCATCATTATTGATAATTACGATGACTAATAGGTTCTATTTTACTCAAAATGATATTCAAATTATGATTTCTGAAAACCTTCTATATACTGAAATCAAGGGAAGCAAATTTCTCCCGAGCTGAAGGCATGTTAGGACATCTGCGGTCGACTTGTTTACGTCAACACACCTACAAGAACGCTGGTGGATTCACACACACACACAGGGGCATTCCGTCGTCTGCCTGAATCCAGGTCTTAGAAAAACGATACGAGGGACCAAAGAAAATGGGATATGATATAGCTTATATATTTTGTCTTTGTTTTGAGAAGGATAAAAGAAAGGAGGGTTTGTGGCGTAAAGTATTTCGAGAAAAAGAAAAGGAGACCGTAAAGATGCAACCTTTAGTTTTTGTTACGAGAACGGATGTGGAATATCGGATATGACTAAATAGGAGAAGCCACGGATGGGCTAATGTCACGTGTGAGGCTACACCTCTTTGTTCTTCTTCTCTCTCTCTCTCTTTCTCTCTCTTCTCTTCTCTCTCTCTTTCTCTTTCTCTCTCTCTTCTCGTCTCTCTCTCTCTCTCTCTCTCTCTCTCTCGCTCTTCGTCTCCTCTCTTCTCCTTCTCTCTCCCTCTCCCTTCTCCATCTCCTCTCTGTTCCTCTCTCTTCTCTCCTCTCTCTCTCTCTCTCTCTCTCTCTCTCTCTCTCTCTCTCTCTCTCTCTCTCTCTCTCTCCTCTCTGTATGTATCTGTATGTATTATGTTATGTATGTATGTATGTATGGTATGTATGTATGTATGTATGTATTATGTATGTATGTATATATATATATATATATATATATATATATATATATAATATATATTTACACGTTACCTTAATTTCATTAATTTACGCACGTGTCCCTTCACTATATACAAAAGTTCATTGCCTGTTTTTTCGAGTTATCAAACGAAAAGCATGATCACAATAAGACAGGTATTTTGACCTTATTCTCGTGGTATCTTTGGCTGGCCCCGTTCGATAAGAGGACACCCAAACTTACTGTGAATTTTGAAAGGGGTAAATGCGCGTTCTGTTTTTCGCCAGCTAGTGTGTATGTGTATGTGTCTGGATACTTTAGATGTACACACGACGCCACGCACACGCACGGCACACGCATACGCACAACGCCACAACGCACACACACACACTACACCCCACACACACACACACACACACACACACACACACACACAACACGCACACACGCACACGCACACACATGTACTCACACACACACACACGCACACACACACCACACACACACACAGACACACACACACACAACACACACACGCACACACACACACGACAAACAACACACACAACACACACAAAACACACACACACATGCCGCGTTTTTAGGAAAACACTGCGTATCTGTTTAATTAAACAACCCAAATCGTAAAAATAAAGGATAATTGTTTAAAAAAGAAGATTCAATAACAAATAAGTCACACTTACGTAGAACCAAAATCTTTACCGCATATTGTGTAATTAAAAACAAACAGACAGACAAATTGTTAACCCATACGATAAAATAGGACAAGACAGTTTATTTTCAAATTTAATTATTAACAGTACCGACTCTTATTTTATTATTATTATTATTATTTTATTTTTGTCTTTCTCTTCCAATCGATCAAAAGAAGTTATAGACGAAATAAACGAGAAGTAAACAGGAATAAAGTAAAAAAAAAAAAAAAAAAAAAAAATAGGGGATTAGGGGTCCAGGGAGAAGTCTCTGAGGGGGGTTGGGGTCCTATGAAAAAAAATATATAAATTGGAGTGATTTTTGGGCAATTTTTAACTATTTCCTTCTTCCAGGAAGACCGGGACACCAAAAGTGGGGGGGGGGGGGAGGGGGCGCAGAAAGGTAGTGTTGGCTCCCCAGTCTAAAAATTGGGGGTGGGGGGGAGGGACATGGCATCCTTAACACCCCCCCTCCCCCTGCCAGCTTCATGCTTAGAAATTATATATATATATATATTATATATATATATATATATATATATATATATATATATTTTCACTAGATCAACCAGCATATAGCTCAGCCAGCAAACGTATTGAAAATATGAAAATATAAAAGAGTAGACAAATAAAGTACGAAAAAAAGTAAGAAAAATAATAAAAAAAATGTTGGTTGGTGTGGTGTGTGTGTGTGTGTTGTGTGTGTGTGTGTGTGTGTGTGTGTGTGTGTGTGTGTGTGTGTTGTGTGTGTGTGGTGTGTGGGTGTGGTCGTGTGTGGAAGTGTAGTTTAAAATCAACATCCTGTTTTTTATCATGATTTTCTTATCAACTCATGAAGTTATGGTCGATATCGCCCTTATCAGAGACGTCACAGTCACTTCCGGTTCTGCCTCATTCAATAAGCAAGTATTTCTCGGGGAACCAAATTAACTTTTCGTTTTTTTATATCATTGCCGTGGTTGTAAAATCTAACGCCATGTAACGGTGGTGGGGTGATGTGATGTGATGGGAGGGTGAATGGGGTTGGGGGGGGATGGTGTGGTGGGATGGATGGAGGTGGGATGATGATCGATGATTTGGGGACGGGGCTTGGTGATGGTGACGAGATGGGGATGATGGTGATGATGATGATGAATGAATGATGGGGATGGGGATGGTGTGGGATGATGATGATGGTGATGATGACGGGAGTGATGATGATGGATGGCTGGGAGATGATTTGGTGTGGGATGATGTATGATGATTGATGATGGTGATGGATGGGGAGTGGGGATGGAGGGTGAGGATGATGATGATGATGGATGGAGGAATGAGTGACGAGTGATGGTTGATGGGGGTGGGATGGTGGGGATGATGATGATGATGATGATGGATGGGGAATGGTGGATGGTGGGGGTGATGATGAGATGTGATGATGATGATGGTGATGGGGTGATGATGATGATGGATTGATGGATGATGATCGATGATAGAGAGGAAGGAGGGAGTGAATGAGTAGTAGTACGAGGAAGGATGAGGATGAAATTAATGATGGTGAATGAAATATGGGATTGGTGAATATGACGATGACGATGACGATGATTATAGAAAGGAAAAGAGAGGGAAGACAGATACAGATTGACAGAGGCCAAGAGATATAGCCAGACAGACAGACAGACAAAACAAGCAGAGGCAAATGCACGAACGAATAGCCAGACAGACAGACAGACAAAGAAAGGAAGAGTAAACCCCACCATAGGCCAAAGAGACAGCCAAAGGGGAGCTAACATGGGAAGCTACCTGCATCTCTCCTCCTATAGCACGGAGCTAAACTTTTTTGTTGTATATATGTAGTTTTCTCTCTCTCTCTCTCTCTCTCTCTTCTCTCTCTCCTCTCCTCTCTCTCCTTCTCTCTCTCTCTCTCTCTTCTCTCTCTCTCTTCTCTCTCTCTCTCTCTCTCTTCTCTGTCTCTGTTCTGCTCTCTGTCTCTGTCCTGTCTCTCTCTCATCTCTCGCTTATCTCTTCTCCTCTCTCTCTTCGTCTCTCTCTCCTCGTCTCTCCTCTCTTCCTCTCCTCTCGTCTCTCTCTCTCTCTCTCTCTCTCCTTCCTCTCTCTTCTCTCTCTCTCTCCTCTGTGTCTGTGTGTGTGTGTGTGTGTGTGTGTGTGTGTGTGTTGTGTGTGTTGTGTGTGGTTGTGTGTGTTTGTGTGGTGTGTGTGTGTGTGTGTGTGTGTGTGTGTGTGTGGTGTGTGTGTGTGTGTGTTACTGAAGAATGTGGTTAAAGATCATGATTGGTTAGACTTTTAGGATATTTGATTAACTTTTTGATGATAATCCATATCTCTCTCTGTCTCTCTTTAT
>NW_020868784.1:311178-313678 GCF_003789085.1 Penaeus vannamei
CTTCTCTCTTCCTCCCCTTCATCTCTCTCTCCGTCTGCGTCTTCTCTCCTCCGTCACAAGTTCTGTTGTCATATCTCTCGAACGACCCTCAGTGATGCACAAAAGACTGGTAACGGGCTCGGAACGTCTTCGTCTCTCTCTGTCTCATCTCGTCTCCTCTCATTCTCCTCCTCTCTTTCTTTCGTGGAATCTCAATTCCTCTACATCTCCTCTCTCTCATTCTCTCTCTCTCTTCCTCCCTTCTCTCTCTCCGTCAGTCTCTCTCTCCGTCATCTCTCTCTTCCTCTCTCTCTCTCTCAAATACCTCTCTCGTCTCTTCTCTCTCATCTCTCTCTCTCTCTCTCGTATTCTCTCGCCGCTAATTCCACAGTCGCTCTTCCGGGTCGGAAATACCTCATGGCGCTCATTACAAGGAAAGTAGTGTTAGACGTTGGCGGCGATTACGTTCGATGATATCCTTCGCTTCCAAGCATTCAGCCTGCATCATACAAAATCATTTCCCGCGTGTCCTGGATTACTCCTCTCATTCTCCCCGCTTCTCTCTCATCTTTTCGTGAATCCTTAGGTGCGTTGCCTACGTCTTGGCTCTCCTGGTGCAAGTCTGCAAGGTCCGTCTTTTCATCTCCTCTCTCCGTCTCATCTCTCTCCTCTCTCTCTCTCTCTCTCTCTCTCTTCCGCTCTCCCTCGCCTCCTCTCTCTCTCTCTCCCCCCTCTCCTCCAGTGAAGCGTGTAGGATCTGCTTAGCTCTGGGTTAGTGTTGTGGGTGTCGGACTATAGGGATGTACATTTCATTCTCATCTCTCTCGTCTCAATTCTACTCTCTCTCTTCGCCGTCTCTCTCTCCATTCTCTCTCTCTCTCCCGCTCTCTCTCCTCTCTCTCTCCTCTCTCTCCTCTGGTCGTCCCTCCCTCTCGCTTCATCTCTATTCTCTCTCGTCTCTCTCCTCATCTCTCAGTCCGTTCACACCTCGTCGCCGTCGTCTTCCCCGCCTCTTGCTCCCCCCTTCCCCACCCCCCTCCGTCTCATCTCTCTTTCTCTCTCTCCTCCTCCTCTCTCTCTCGTCTATCTTCCTCCTCTCTCCCTCTCCTCTACTCATCTCTGCTCTCTCTCGTTCTCTCTCTCTCTATCCTCTCCTCTCTCTCTCTCTCTCTATATATATATATTATTATTATATATATATATATATAATATTATATTATATATAATATATAATATATATCAGTCTGTCTGCCTGCCTATGTCATTATCTGCAACAGGATAGATAGGCCTTTGAATTGCTCTGTATTTCTATAAAAGTGTTTATTATATAGAAGAATATACCACTTCTACATTCAATGCATTATTTAAATATTATAACATATGAATATATACATATATATTGAGTACAGACAAATTACAGGTAGGTTACAGTTTTATCTTACAGAATTTCCACTTTTATACAATTCATGTTCAACATATTTTCCTTATTTTCAAAACAGCGCCTGGACTAAGCCTAGCAACGAAAATTGGCCTGGCATTTGCCTTCATCGGAATATTAATCCTGATAGTTGTTGTAGTTGTGCTCGTAAGAAGGGTCAAGGAAGAGAGAAAGTTCCGAAAATCCTTCAGAAAGAATGAGTTGTACCTCTTTGAGAAAGGCAACATTGGTCAGTTGAATCCTGATTGCACGGCGGACGAACAAGCTGAGTTATTGCCCTATAGCCCAGAGTGGGAGATTCAGCGAGATGACATAACAATGGGTAAAAGTGTGGGTGGGTTTTTGCCTGTGGTAGTGTTGTGTGCCTATGTGTGGTGTGTTGTGTGTGTGTCTGATGTGTGTGTGTTGTGTTGTTGTGGTGTGTGTGTGTGTGTGTCTTGTGTTGTGTGTGTGTGTGTGTTGTGTGGTGTATGTGTGGTGTGTGTGTGTTGTGTGTGTTGTTTGATGTGTTTTTGCTTATGTGTGTGATTATTTGTTTGATTATACCATAAGTGGGTGTATGATTGCATGTGTTGTATTGTAGAAATGATAATTTTTATGTATTCAGAAAGGAGGAAGAAAGTTCTTCATTATACACTTCATGAACACTAACTCAAATGCTAACTTAACCACATAACCACAGGAAGACAGCTGGGTGCCGGCGCCTTTGGCAGAGTGATCAAAGCCACTGTCACGGGCCTCTTTGACGACGAACCAAAGACCACCGTTGCTCTGAAGATGTGCAAGAGTCAGTCGGATCAGTCACATGTCCAGGCACTTACAAGGGAACTGAAAGTCATGATACATCTCGGCAAACATTTGAATATTGTCAATCTTATGGGAGCCAATACTGTCAACGTTGGAAAGGGTAATAGTATTCATACAAATGCTGATAAATATTAAAAGCTTACTTATATCAATTTCATATTAATATTGGTATTGAAATTTTACTTGTTTTGTCAGTTTTGTCATCATTATTATTATTTTGTCAATTTGATTATCATTATTTTTATCATTATCATAACTGTCTTTGTTGCTGTTGAT
>NW_020868784.1:318678-324347 GCF_003789085.1 Penaeus vannamei
CTTTCCTTGAGGATGGAAATCGAATGGACAGGCCAAAATATGCAAACCAAGAAATGTGAGTGATACAAATACCAGAGTTAAAAAGATAGTAATGTCGCTATTGTAAATGCAGCGAATTGAGCTTTGAGATACAGGTACCAGTAGCTATAATGTTAACAAATATGATATAATTACTTATGACCTGTAACCCATACATTACATTTTTTTCAGATACAACCTCCTTCTTGAGTGTTGGAGTGTGGAGCCTCTGGATCGTCCAACCTTCAGCATGTGTGCAGATAAATTAGGAATACTCATGTTACCTGATCTAAAAGAGGTGCTTATATATTCACATTGTCTACTCTTCACATTGTCTATATGATATTCTTAATTGTTTTACATATACTAGATATTTAAAGTTGCATATAATTTTTTATTTTTGTAGTGTTAACTTGAGCTTTACTACTCTTACAGCAATACATGACAATGAATGACCCATATGTGCTCATGAATGAGGAACGCTTCCAAAAGGAGACAGATTACCTCAACATGCTATCCAGTCCAGATTTTGAGAACCTGAACCGAAAGGATGAACCCCAACAACACTACGTCAATATCCCGGTAAAGTATTGGTTATTATCATTGTCTTTAAAGAAACTGGACATAATTGTTCATGAAATCTGCATGGTTAATT
Source organism: Penaeus vannamei (assembly GCF_003789085.1). NCBI lineage: Eukaryota > Metazoa > Arthropoda > Malacostraca > Decapoda > Penaeidae > Penaeus > Penaeus vannamei. Next base: position 319,352 of record NW_020868784.1, read on the forward strand.
TGTAATTTTATAAGTAGCTTGTCCTTCATTCTGACATTTTATCACATTATAAGAAGTTAAGATTACTTCTATTATTGTTATATTTATTTCTATTGCACTAGGGAGCTGTTGATGGCTACAGAGAAAGCAACTATCTCAGTATGAAGTCACCAGACACTGTAGGCTATTCCCGAGTCGGCTTAGACCATTCCTCTGTGTCACAGGGACTGAATCCATCACCCAACTCACACTACCTACCTATGAGTTCCACCAGAGGATCGGATAGCCCCATGGTAGACGTTTTTAGCCCACGTCCTGCTGAGGACTCCAGGTTCGTGTTCACCAATTACAGATACTGCAGAGGGTGTCTGTATGAAGGATATCCTTATTGAGTGTCACTATAGGCAATACCTCTCCTGTGGGTATCTCCAGCGTGATTGTCTAGACTGAGAGAGCCCCTACTGGGGGTCTGTATATTGAGGGTGAGAATAATGAAGGCATCTTCATTAAGAATGTCTCTGCTGTGGGTGTCTTAACTGGTCTCAGTGACAAGGAGATAAATCACTGATGAACTATGGTGAATATCTTACAAGAGACAGCCTTTTCATAAGACTGATAACTTCTGGACTGCAGGCCTCAGAATGTGCGAAGAAGCAGCATAAAAATGAAGAACACTCCATTTTCTAATGGGGGAACAAAGATTGGCACATAGTTTTTAAAATTTCTTTATTTAGCTTTTATTTCGTATTTAATTTCATGTCATATATATATAGTGTCAGGATATACACATATGTATATACATATATGTATTTATACGTGTGTGCGTGTATGTGTGTCTGTGTTTGTGTGTGTGTGTGTTTGTGTGTGTGTGTGCATCTGTATGTGTGTGTGTGTGCGTGCGTGTGTGTGAGTGTGTGTTTGTGTGTTTACATGTGCGTGTTTGTATGTGTGTGTGCATGTGTTTGCGGGCGTGTGTGTGTGTGTGTGTGTGTGTGTGTGTGTGTGTGTGTGTGTGTGTGTGTGTGTGTGTGTGTGTGTGTGTGTGTGTGTGTGTGTGTGTGTGTGTGTGTGTGTGTGTGTGTGTGTGTGGAAATGTACATATTTATGTGTATATATATTTATATGCATATATGTATGTATGTATATATGTATGTTTGTATATATGTACATATACACATAATATCCACATTTAAACACACGTACATGTACATATAAACATATACACATATACACATACATATATATATGTATATACATACATATGCATATATATGTATACAAATAAATATACATATTCATAATCATATACATATATATGTATGTAGACATAAACTTTTATATATGTATGTATGCATACACACACACACACACACACACACACACACACACACACACACACACACACACACACACACCACACACACAACACACACACACACACACACACACCACACACAACACCTGTATATTTATGTTTTTAGTATTTATCTACCTTTAAAAGTTTTAATTATATTCCCTCCTTGTTACTTTGGTATTTCCACTTTGGCTTCTTCTTTCTTTGATTTAACCTCATTACACATTACACACAGATTCAGCTTCTGCCCTGATGGGTCGGAAGATCCCGCCCTCAGTGACCCACCGGATGAGGAGGTGAAAGAAATGCTTGCTCCCGACGCACCCAAAGACCAGATGGTGGAAACTTCATTACTCATAAATGGAGGGTCCCAGCATGGGTCGAAAGACAGTCTTAGAGATTCTGAAAAGGACAAAGCCTCCCTAAAAAACTTGGAAAACAATTCTGCGAGAAACTCGTCGGACGATCTTAATGTGCCATATATTAATCTTGTGAGTCATGGATGTGACTATGTGAACATGTAAGGTGATAAGACTTACTATTACTTCATTTTGTGAAGTGTGTGTGCGTGAGACTCTGCCTCGTGGTACAAAATATTACTCTCGAATCATTCCAGTCTATTATTATTTTCCATTGAAATTTGGAATTACGGAACAGATTGGTGTAATGCTTCAGGAAATTGCACTTTAATGAGAACGTTATTTGTGTTATAGAAAGTGTGTCATGAGCATATACAGCGGTGCTTTGCTTTCCAGTGTCAAGTGAGTGTTGGTCGTAAAAGTTATATGAAATATACAGACTATGATTATGATACTTTAAACAAATAATGTACCTGTAAAACTTTTCTGCATTCTTTCATTCATTTTTTTTTTTATCTTCAAATATTTTGTTTAGTTTTTATAAATTAATTTTCTTTTTTCTTTTTCTTTTTTTAGTCTACATCAAAAATTATTTTCTCTAATTTTAAATGAAAACAGCAATTTTGATTAAGGTTGTGAATGAATTTGACTTGTATATATAAATGATCATGTTTATATATATATAGTATACTATATATATATATATATATATTATATATATATATATATATATATATATATATTATATAATATATATATATATATTATATATATATATTATAATACTATATATATATATATATAATATATATATATATAATACATATATATAATATAATATATATATAATAATATATATATATATATAATATAAATATAGTACATATATATATGTATATATAGTATATATATATTTATATATATATATATATATATATATATATATATGTGTGTGTGTGTGTGTGTGTGTGTGTGTGTGTGTGTGTGTGTGTGTGTGTGTGTGTGTGTGTGTGTGTGTGTGGTGTGTGTGTGTGTGTGTGTGTGTGTGTGTGTGTGTGTCATGACAGAAAAAAATGTATTATTTTCAGTATAATTTTCCTTAATGATTAATAAAAAAGCAAAGAATATAGGATGATGTTCAAAATTATTTCATGGACAGGTTACTTAGCCGTGGGTAAGAAATGAAAAAACCTTCCTTCTTTTTCATATGAAACTGCCCTTTCACATGTACTCTCTATACATTTGTAGGAATTAATTGATCTATCAGGGTTGAAATAGAATCAAGCATCTTGAAGTGTATTGTACATGTAATTACTGAATAGGTAAAGCAAGCAAAGCACATCCTCATTCTGCAATTGAGAATTTTAGGGGAGGTAAATATATTTATTTCTGATGGAAGAAATGTTACTCGTTAGGTAGTGAATATTTATGTTACTTGACGATTCAAGTAGTCACAATTTTTATCAAACCAAAGAAGACGTTTCTTTTGTTGCTGAGATATGAAAAGACATTAGAGGTATACCTTTGGGCATCATGTTACGCTGAAAAACCATGATGATTTGTCACACGATGGGGAGCTCGTTTTCCTTAATATTATCAACATTTTCATGGTCCACTTTTCTTCCTAAAATGCCTAGTGTTGCAGTCACGCATGCTTTATGTTTTCAGTAGGAAAGTAGTGTGCTAATCTGAAGCAATTCAAAGAGTTGGCAGGTGTGAGACCAAAAGGGAAATGTTTGGAGTATGTGATAGAGTTGTGAGTGTGATTCTAGTTATGAGAGGGTACTACCTGTATTTGCACTTAAGTGATTGATAGATGTTTTTGATATTTTTTCTACTTATTGTTTTATTCAACTCCTCAGTGTTGAACTCACTATAAATTATCTATTAATATAATAAGCCCTTCAAATCTTTGGTATTCTCTATGCTGATTAGACTAAGTGCATATGGTTTCATCTGCATATTGTTCTGAGTAGGTTATGTGTTGAAAACTATATATTAGAGTCTTTTGAGATCTCTTTTTTTTTTGTTTTGTTTTTTTAGATGGACAATGTAAACTGCCGTTCATAACGGTACCATTATTCCCAACATCATTACCATATGTTGTATCCTTATTACTATTATTTTGTTTAATTTATTTTTTGCAGATGAAATTGTTTAGTATTTTCTCTATTGTCATGATACATATTAGTTCATAGAAAATGCAATGGTACATTTCTCTACAATGTATATATGTGGCACCAGTTACTTCACTGACATGAAATGTGTGTATATTTGATGATGCCCTATGCATTCTCGTGAGTAAGTTATTAAAAAATCATGTATAAATTAAAAATAATATATAATGTTGGCATATGTATTCATTAATAATGTGTAAATATAGGGATGCTATAAGTGGAATTCAATTAATCACCATTGCTAACAGCAAAAAAGATTACTTCATGGAGCTAAGTATTGAAACAATTGACAATATTATTTTCTATTCACCGAAGAGTATTTTAGAAACTATAACGAATAACTTATGCATAGGCTTGTGTAACTGGGTCTTATTTGAGCCTTTCTTATACGTGTATGACTGTATTTGTATCTGTCTCTGGCACAAACTCTACTGTGTGATTGATTCAACTGCACTTTTTATATGAATATTCTTATCAAATAAAGAAATGATACTTGAGAAAACAGATATACTGAAATTTAAGTTTTTGAATTTACACACTGTCCTTCTAAAATTATCTAAAAGCAAATCAGGGACTTTATATATTATATATATATATATATATATATATATATATATATATATATATATATATATATATATATGATATATGTATGTGTTGTGTGTGTGTGTGTGTGTGTGTGTGTGTGTGTGTGTGTGTGTGTGTGTGTGTGTGTGTGTGTGTGTGTGTGTGTGTGTGTGTGTGTGTGTGTGTGTGTGTGTGTATTTATAAATGTATCATATATGTATGTATATATGTATATATATATTTGTATATATGTATATATTACACACACACACACACACAACACACACACACACACACACACACACACACACACACACACACACACACACACACACACACACACCACACACACACACACACACACACACACATGTATGTATGTATAGATGTATATATGTGTACATATATATGCATATATGTATATATATATATATATATATATATAATTATATATATATATATATATATATATAATATATATATATATATATATATATATATATATATATATATATATATATATATATATATATATTAAATATATATATATTTATATATAT
>NW_020868784.1:332806-340306 GCF_003789085.1 Penaeus vannamei
TCAATTCACGTCTTTGGACAAGTTGTTTACAGTGGGGCTGCGGGGGGGGGGGGGGGGGGGGGAGTGAGTCGGTTGCCGGTTGTTGTTATTTGCAGTTTTTTTTTTTAGGCTTTTGTTATTAGGGTTGCTTCTGTTGTTTTTTTTATTGTTGTTGATGTTGTTGTCTTTGTTATTATTGTTTTATTTTCATTATTATTATTATTATTTATTATATATTATATTTATTATTATTATTATATTATTATTATTATATTATTATTATTATTATTATTATTATTATTATATTATTATTGTTATTATTATTATATTATAATTATTATTATTATTATTATTATTATTATTATTTTTATTATTATTATTATTATATTATTATTATTATTATTATATTATCATTATATTATCATTATCATTATTATTATTATTATATTATTATATTATTATATATTATTATTATTATTTATTATTATTATTATTATTTATTATCATATTATTATTATATTATATTATCATTATTATTATTATATTATTATTTATTATTATTATTATTAATTATTTATTATTATTATATTATTATTATTTATTATTATCATCATCATCATTATTTATTATCATTATCACATCATCATCGCCATCATCTTCATTATCATCATTATCAATATCATTACCATTATCTTAATCAGCATTATCATCGTCATTATTATTATTATTATCATAATAATAATTATCATGATTTATTGCTTATTTTGAGGAGATGAGTGGGAGAGGCAGAGAGAGAGAGGAGAGAGAGAGAGAGAGAGAGGGAGAGGAGAGAGAGGAGAGAGAGAGAGAGAGAGAGAGAGAGAGAGAGAGAGAGAGAGAGAGAGAGAGAGAGAGAGAGAGAGAGAGAGAGAGAAGAGAGAGAAAGAGCGAGAGCGAGAGAGCGAAAGAAGAAAGAGACCTCGAAAGAAAGAAAGAGACAGAGCGAAAGATAGAGCGAGAACGAAAGAAAGATCCAGACAGACAGACAAGTAAATGATAAAGAGAGAGAGGAGAGAGAGAGAGAGAGAGAGAGAGAGAAGAGAGAGAGAGAGAGAGAGAGAGAGAGAGAGAGAGAGAGAGAGAGAGAGAGCTCGACAACCACCCCCACAACCCCCCCTCATCTCCACCCCCACCCCTCCCCACCCCACCCCTTGGGCATCACCCTTGGAAACCTCTTCTATGCGTCACTACGAGTGTTATGAGGCTCTGTGGCTAGCTCACTCACGCCATCCTTTAACGAAACGAGTCTCAGTGAGAATTCTGTTATTTTTGAGAAGTCGCGAAATCAAAAGCATTTGCGAGAAGGACAAAAATACAGTAGATATATACATACGTTTTTATATGTGTAAATGTGCGCTGACATAAGTAAATATATGTACATAGGTACATGCATACATATATACAAATCTGTAGAATATTCATCTATCTATATATCAACCCATTTATATACACGCACACATATATGAATACACACACACACACACACACACAACACACACACACACACACACACACACACACACACACACACACACACACACACACACACACACACACACACAACACACACACACACACACACACACACACACACAACACACACACACACACACACACACCACACATATATATATATATATATATAATATATATATATATATATATATATATATATATATATAATATATAATATATATATATATATAGACACAACACACACACACACACACACACCACACATACACACACACATATATATGTGGAGAGAGAGAGAGAGAGAGAGAGAGAGAGAGAGAGAGAGAGAGAGAGAGAGAGAGAGAGAGAGAGAGAGAGGAGAGAGAGAGAGAGAGAGAGAGAGAGAGAGAAATAGAGACCGAGACAGAGACAGAACAGGAACAGAGAAAAAAAAGAAAGAGAAAAAGAGAAGTAAGAATCAGACAGAAAAAAATAAGAAAAAACAAGAGACAGAGATAGAGTCAGAGGAAAAAAAAAAAAAAAAAAAAAGAGAAAAAGAGAAGTAAGAATCAGACAGAAAAAGAAGAATTTTTTTTTTTATATCGATCAAGATACCTCCCTACCTGTGTCCCATGACTCTGCCAAACGGAAATTAAGACCGTGAAGGGAGATGAGGTCACCGCTATCATCTCTCGGTCAACTTAGGTCATCAGAGGTTAATGGGCTGAGGTGAGACAAGGTCAAAGATGCTGGTCTGTGGTCTGCTAGGGTCGGTCTGGTCGTGTCGAAGTATGATCAATATATTGTTATAAATATAAGTTATATTGTGTATTCTTTAAGTATATATTAAGTAGTATTCAAGTGTAGTAGTATTATTAAAAATATGTTAAGTATTATTAAATATATGTTATGTATCATTAAGTATACTGAGTATTTTTCAGTATCTATAGAGCATTAAATATGTATGTTAAGTAGTAAGTATTATGAAGTATATTAAGATCACCATTATCTTTACTATAGTTATTATGAATATCATCATCAACATTATTATGATTGTTATTATTATCATTATCATTATTTTTGTTGTTGTTAATATTATAATCATCATCAATACTGCTGTTGTTGATATTATTGTTAACATTATCATTATTAACAATATAATTATTATTATCCTTATCATTACCATCATTACTATTATCATTATTATCATTACTATCAATATCATTCTCAGTATCATTAATGTTATCATTATTATTTTCATTATCATTATAATTGTTATCATTATTATTTATTATTAATTATTATATATTATTATTATTATTATTATTATTATTATTATTATTATTAATTATTATTATTATTATTATTATAAATTCATATTATTAGTATTACCATTATCATTATTATTATCATTACTATCATCATCAATATTATCCTTATCATCATCATTCCTAGGATCATTATCATCGTCACCATTATCATAATGATGATAAAATTCATAATGATAATGATAATGAAAAAAATAATCCTGTTTCAATACCTCTTGTGTTTTATCTGAAGGTTACGTTTTGCAGCTGAAATCCTATTGCAAGTGGCAACGGAATTGAAATCTCTTTATCATGATGCAAGATCTGGCAGAATGTGCTTGAAATCATAATTCGTGTGAGTGCGGATACACACACTCATGCACGCACACGCACACATACATACACACACACGCACACATACATGCACACACACACATCACACGCACGCACGCACGCACGCACGCACGCACGCACGCACGCACGCACGCACGCACGCACGCACGCACGCACGCACGCACACACACACACACACACACACACACACACACACACACACACACACACACACACACACACACACACACACACACACACACACACACACACACACACACACACTGTACAAAACTTTCTCTTTCATCATCATTATCGTTATCATTATTATTACCGTTATTTGTTAGGGAAAAGGAAAAAAATGAGAAACGGAGGAGTTAAGAGGGGAGATAATGGAGAATAGAAGAGGAGGGGAAGAGGACAAGGAAGCAAAGGAGGTGGAGAGAAGAAGAAGAAGAAGAGGAGGGAAGTGGGAGGGCAGATGTAGAGCTAAAAGTGGGAGGAAATGGAGAGGGAAAGGGAGAGGGAGAGGAAGGAGAGAGAAGGGGGAGAGGGAGAAGGAGAGGGAGAGGGAAAGGAGAGGAGAGGGAGAGGGGGAAATGGAGAAGGAGAGGGAGAGGGAATGGAGGGAGAGGGAGAAATGGAGAAAGAAAGGGAAATGGAGAGGGAAGCGAGGAGAGGGAGAGAGAAAGGAAGAGGGAAAAAGAGAGAGGGAGAGGAAAGGGAGAGGGAGAGAAAGGGAGAGAGAGGGGGAGAGGGAGAAGAAGGGAAGGACCGAAGGAGGGAGAGGGAGAGGGAGAGGGAGGGAGAAGAGGGAAATGGAGAAAGAAAGGGAAAGGGAGAGGGAGAGGGAGAGGAAGAAGGAGAGTGATAGGGAGAGGGAGAGGGAGGGGGAAATGGAGAGGGAAAAGGGAGAGGGGAAAGAAAGAGGGAAAGAGGGAAGAGAAAGGGAGAGAAAGAGATAAAGGGAAGAAGGGAAAAGAAGAGGGAGAGGGAGAGTAGGGAAGGGAGGAGAGAAGAGGGGAGAGGAAGAGGAGGCGAAAGAGGACGAGCGCTGCAGAGAGGAGGAGACAAAGGCGAGGAGGAGAATAATAGAGACGAAAGGAACAGGCATGAGGGGGAATCTAGAGAGCAGAGAGCGAAAAGAGAGGGCAGCCAAAGCGGTAAAAAGGGTCAAGAGGAGAGAGAACATGGATAAAATATAGCAAGAGAAAAATGGGATAAGGGCGGAGGACCGAGAATCGACAGCTACCATTAACGTGCAACGTATGAGATGATAGAATGGTGTCCTTGCGACATGCATCTTATATGAACAGGAAAAGAAGAAGGAAGCTATTGTCTTAGGCAGTCGTGGGAGAGAAACGAGCGCCTTGAGTATTGTGGCTTGTTTTTTTGATTATCTAGGAACGGATAAGAAGGAAATAGCAGCCACGTTAGTGCGAGAGAAAGATATTTAACATTCAAGATCTCTAGTAGTGATACATAACGAAGAACTATTGAACTACGATGCCGCAGAGGCGTTGTATGGTTGGTACCTGGTGACGCGCTGAACAATAGTAGTAGACATTCGGCTTTGTTGATCATACAGTTATACATCCAGTTGATAAGACTAGTCTTGTAAAGAATAACTGAGTTGATGACGAATTTGCGATGTCTATGTTATGTCAGCCGTGAGAATGAAGAGCCGTTGTGAAATACTAGTCCTGGGAATCGTCTAAAATGAAAGCGTAGTTAGTGGTCTACATTAACAGGCTGAGTGGGTTACATGTAGTCATCACGCCTAGAGGAGAGTAGAGGCAGAGGTTAAGATATATAAGAGAAAAGGAAGGGATTATAGAAAGACGAGAGAGAGAGGGGAAGAGGGGGAGGCGAGGAGGAGAATTGAGGGGTGAGGGAGAAGGAGAGAGTAGTGGTGGCAGGGGGTGGAAGGGACGAGTGAGATAAGAGGGAGGCACGAAGGAAGGAGAGAGAGAGAGAGGAGAGGGAGGCTGAAGAGAGAGAGAGGGAGAGAGAGAGAGAGAGAGAGAGAGAGAGAGAGAAGAGAGAGAGAGCAGAGGAGAGAGAGAGAGAGAGAGAGAGAGAGAGAGAGGACGAGAGGGAAAGGGGAGGGAAAAGAGAGTGAGAAATAGAGAGAGAGAGAGAGAAGGTGAGGGAGAGAGAGAGAGAGAGAGAGAAGGAAAGAAGAGAGAGAGAGAGAGAGAGAGGCAGAGAGAGAGAGAGAGAGAGAGAGAGAAGAGAGAGAAAGGAGGGATGGAGGGAGGGGGGAGGGAGGAGGGAGAGAGAGAGAGTCAGAATGAGAGAGGAGAGAGAGAGAGAGAGAGAGAGAGAGAGAGAGGAGAGAGAGAGAGAGAGAGAGAGAGAGAGAGAGAGAGGAGAGAGAGAGAGGGCAGGAGGGAGGGAGAGGAGAGAGAGAGTAGAATGAGAAAAGAGAGAGAAGAAGAGAGAAGAGAGAGAAGAGGAGAAAGAGAGAGAGAGAGAAGAGAGAGAGAAGAGAGAGAGAGAGAAGAGCGAGAGAGAGACGATAGAGAGAATGAATGAATCGCATAATGTTCAAATATTACGTAACATTTTTTCCAAACAAAATAAAATGAATCCATAAAACAAGACTCCAATCACTTGAAAGCAAAATCAACAAAAAACTACCTAATTTTACTGTAGAGACAACGAACACCCCCCCACCCCCCCAAAAATAAATCTATATAAACTTAGAGGTACATCCAACCCACCACTGTATCTATATCACAGACACCCACATGTATTATAAGACCCACCAACTCATAAGCTCACCCACTCTGCCCCGCCCACAATTACCCATCTATTAGGTGGACGAACAAAAAAAAAAAAAAAAAAAAAAAAAAAAGAAATAAAAATAAAAAATAAATAATAGATAGATAAAAAAGATAAAAACAAGAAATAGATGATTTATTAATAGATAAAAAAGATGGACTGGACCAAACTTTATTCATATTAGGCGCAGAGGAGGAAGTATAGTGTGTAGATATTATATCTTTTTTTTCTCGATAAAATAGATAGTGATGGGGAGGGCTTTTGAACCTTTAAAAAGATAGAATTTGATATCAAAATAGTTTTATATTTCGCTGTGCTTGCTTGAGTGAAGGTATGAAGTATAAGCATTCACCACAATCCAAATATAGAATTTGTTTATAAAATGCGTAGTGCATACAGAGTAGATATTTGTTAACTATATAAAAAGCAAACACTATCTTTTTTCGTGGGATATACCATAAAGAAATGTGGAAAGGTATGAATAGAGAGAACGAATATCTCTTCACAATACAAGAGATGTATTTGACCGGGTTTCATGTATTTCTGACGAAGATATTAATCGAAACCGGGTTAAATACATCTCTTGTAATTGTGAAGNATTAACGTACATTATTTCCCACACAAAAAAATGATCATAAAACAAGACCCAAATTACTTGAACAGCAAAATCAACAAAAAACAACCTAATTTTACTGTAGAGACAGACAACCCCCTCACTCCCCCCTAAAATAAATCTATATAAACTTAGAGATACATCCAACCCACCACGATTATATCACAGACCCACCCACATGTATTATAAGACCCACCAACTCATAAGCTCACCCACTCTGCCCCGCCCACAATTACGCATCTATTAGGTGACGAAACAAAAAAAACAAAAATAAAATGAAAATAAATAAATAGATAGATAAATAAAGATAAAAACAGTGAAATAGATAGATAATTAAATAGATAAAAAGAGATGGACTGGACCAACTTTATTCATACTAGGCGCAGAGGAGGAAGTATAGTGTGTAGATATTATCTTTTTTTCTCGATAAAATAGATAGTGATGGGAGGGTTTTGAACCTTTCAAAAGATAAAATTTGATATCAATATAGTTATGATTATTTCGCTGTGCTTGCTTGAGTGAAGGTATGAAGTATAAGCATTCACCACAATCAAATATAGAATTTGTTTATAAAATGCGTAGTGCATACAGAGTAGATATTCTGTTAACTATATAAAAAGCAAACACTCTTTTTCGTGGGATATACATATAAAGAAATGTGGAAAGGTATGAATGAGAACGAATATCTTCACAATGAGAGAAATGAACCGGTTCATATTTCTGACGAAGATATAATCGAAAGCCTTGCATTGAATACATCTCTTGTATTGTGAAGATATTCGTTCTCATTCATACTCTTTCCACATTTGTCAACATGAATTCGGTTCATATAAAGAAATATATACTTCACTTGTTTTCTTACGTCTCATTATCAATAAAAAATAGGGAAGAAATATACCTTTGTTAAATAAAGATAAATCACTGGTTTCTCTACAGATTAAACGCCCATATTTGGATATCGTAGCCAATTTCCATTTAGCATTTCCG
>NW_020868784.1:345306-362806 GCF_003789085.1 Penaeus vannamei
TAGTCGAGAGCGAGAGCAGAACGAGAAGCACAGAGACAAGACGCAGACCCGCACAAGCACAAGAGCACACAGAAGCACAGAGCACACAGAGGAGAGAGAGAGAGCAAAGAGACGACGCGCATGAGAAGAGAGAGCAGACGAAGATGAGGAGACACACGAGCAGAGAGAGAGAGAGGAGAGCTGTTCAGAGAGAGAAGAGAGAGAGACAGGAGAGAGAGAGAGGACTGAACAGAAGAGCAGACCAGTCTGACAAAGGCAGGAGCACACGCACACAAGCGAAGCAGCACACAATCGAGAGAGGGAGAGAGCAGAGACGCACACAGAACCGATAGCAGCCAGCAAACGACGAGGACAGACAGACAGCAACACGAGCACACCACGGCACAACGGAGGCAACGCACACAGGACAGAGTAGAGAGAGACGCGCACACATGCAGAGACCACAGAACGATCACACGCACGCGAGCGCACAACAGACAGCGAGAGAGAGGCAGACAAGCACGAGCGCAACGAACAGCAGCACAGACGGAAGCACGAGAGAGGCACGGCAACAAGCGGATAGGCGCGACCCACAGAGAGACACACGACTACAGACAAGATGGAGAGGAGAAGCGCAGGAGACAAGGGCACAGGAGACACGAAGGACACGACCACGAGCGACGGGCAAGATGCGAACGTAGACAGCAGGGAAGCCACGGCGCACACACAGGCACGAATAGATTGGAGTGAGATAGAGATATAAGAGAGAGATTTAGATGAGAGTTAAGAGAGAGAGAGTCTAGTATCTTAGTTTATATGCATATCTCACGATCTAACACAAACACAGCACAGCGACACACAACAACCACAGCGACAGAGAGAACACACACTATATATAAAGTATAAGGGTATAGAGGAGAAAAGAAATAATAGTATATATAGTTATATATATGAGTTAGAATAGTAGAGGACCGATATATAGTACGTTAAGAGTTAGAGAAATAATTAGGAATAAATAATTTAATACAGATGAATAGAGAAAGACTTATAAATCCTAGAAAGATGAATAGACGAAATAATAGTAAAGATAGAGAAAAGAGAGAAATAAAAGAAAATAAGACCAAAGGACACGGCAATAAAAAAAAAAAAAACAAGAATATAAAAATAAAAATACTATAAAGATACAAAAAAAACAAGAATAAAAATAACAATAACTATATAAACATATATATGCAATAACAGAAATCAAAACTAGTTCTGCTTATATATTATGATATAGCTCATTCCCGACCCGATTATATATATATATAAAAGCAATTTTATCTACTACTTAGTATATATCCCGTACCAACTTTCCTGTGCTGAGTAATTTTTAATATTGATATAGGGAGAGGTCACGTTGTCTATATATTAGGAGACAGGACGGGGGGGGGGGTAATGGTGGAAGGTATGAATTTATAGCTCGAAGTAATTATACTTGAGTCGGTAGAATGAGTTATATATATATTAAGTATTATATATTATATATAATATAGTTAGTTATAACGGTATTAGGTATAGGATAAGTGGGGATGGGTTAGATATATGTTATGTGCGTATATGTATAGGTATAGTTGAGTATTATCAGACGATTATGCGTCGCTATCGGTTAGTGTGTGTGTTGATATGTGTACGTGTGTGTGTTCGTGTTTGTATAGTAGTATATGTATATATGTGGATGTGTGTGTGTGTGTGTGTGTGTGTGTAGTATGTTATTAGTGTATTTTGTATGTGTAGTGTGATAGGTATTGTCAGTATTGGGTATGTGTGAGGATTAGTATATTAGTATACATTATATCTATCTGTGAGTATGTATGTATTACTATCTATATTATGATGCTAGTTATATGGTGTTAGGTTGTTAGTTATTAGTTGGGGTGATTGTACTGAGTTGCGGTGTGTGATCTATTGATCTGATTTGGTGCTAGATATGCGTGTGTATTTGTTGTTAATATGTAGTGGTACTGTGTATTGTACGGCATATAATATATATTAGTATATGTGGGCTGAGTATTAGTGGAGTGTGGTTGTGCGTGTGGTAATTTTGGTAGTGGTATGGGTTGGCATGTGTCTGTGTGGTGCGAGTGCGTGTGTTGTGTGAATGTTTGGGCGCTTTGAGGTGTCGGATGTGCGTGTGTGTGAGCGTTGTATTTGATTTTGTATGTATGTCTATGTGTCCTGTGTGGTGCGTGTGCGTGCTTGTGTACATACCTGGTTTGGTTCAGAGAAGTTCGATGGGTCAGAGGCAGGAGGGGGTCGAGGGATGAGCCTCGAGTGGGTTCCAAAGGATAGAGCGTCTGTCTGGAGTCTCGCCTCCCGTGTCTTGATTCGAGCGCTGGGGAGGAGGTCGGGATAGTACACTGGGATAGCCAGGGGAGGGTAGGAGGATGGGGAGGAACGGGTGTGGGGGGGTAGGAGGAGGGAGGGGAGGAGGGTGTGGTGGAGGAGGTTAGGGGATGGAGAGAGGGAATTGGAGGAGGGGGTGTTAGGGGGAGGAAAGGTGTGGGGGGAGGGGTAGGGGGAGGGAGGAGGATGGGAGGGAGGTAAAGGGGAGGGAGGGGAGGGAGGTAGGAGGGGGGAGGGAGAGAGGAGGGAGGGAGGGAGGATGAGGAGAGGGAGGGAGGGAAGAGGGCGAAAGATAGAGAGAGAAGCGGGGGGAAAGCGAGGGAGAGAAGGTGAAGGAGGGAGGGAGGTGAGGTGAGGGGTAGGGTAGGGTGGGGGAAGAAGGAGGTAGTGAGGGAGAGGAGGGAGGACAGGAGGGTGAGGGATGGTGGGGGAGGGTGGGGGGAGGGGGGCCGGGGCTGTGGAGAAGACGAGGGGAAGGGAAAGAGAAGGGAGGGAGAGAGGGAAGGAGAGAGAAAGAGAGTAAGGGAGAGGAGGGAGAAAGAGAGAGAGGAGAGAGGAGAGAGAGAGGAGAGAGAGATAGAGAAGAGAGAGAAGGAGAAGGAGGGAGAGAGAGAGAGAGGAGGAGATTCTAAAACCTTATCCAGCACGTAAACCACCCCCTTCCCTCCTTAACAAAAGAGAAATAAAGAAAAAGAAGAAAAATAAAAATAAAATTAAAACATTAGCTACATAACAAGTAAAACAGAAAAAAAGGAATAAAATAAATATTTAAAAAACCGAATCTCTGCATCAGTCATATTACTTTCGATAAAGATACGTGTATGATAATCGCATCACTGTCAATAATAATCTCTCATTAATTGCAGCGGCTGACATCCTGGCAATCTGAAGGCTTGTTATATATGTATATTAATCAAAGTATCAAGAAAAAGTATATTGTCTATGATCAACCTGATTTATCCATTTTTTTTTCTTTTTTTTTAAGCAAAAACAATGATGTGACATTTTTTTGAAAAGCAAAAAACACTGATATCTTACGTGTGTTTTTATCATTATCATTATATATTTTTTTTCTTATCAGGGATTTTGATTAATGCACTGTCCTACAATAATTTTGATTATATGTCTATCAAGTCTTAATGATTATCTGTCTATCTGCTGTATCTATATTCATAGATCTATATCTGTCTATCTACTCTTATTCATATCTGCTTCTAGTATCTATACATATATCTCTATTTCAATCTATGTCTTGTGGAAGTTACCTAGTCATTATATGTATATANCGGGAGAGGAGAGAAGAGAGCTGGCGAGAGAGAGAGAGAAGAGACAAGAGAGTGTGGAGGGAGGGGAGAGCACGAGAGGGAGAGAAGGAGGAAGCGGAGAGAGGAGGAGGGAGAGCGAGGGAACGAAGAGGACTGAGAGAGTAGAGAGAGGAGAGGAGAGAAGAGAGGAAAGGAAAGCGGAGAGAGAGGAGAGAGAGAGAAGAGAGAATCTAAACCCCTTTATCCAGCACTTTACCACCCCCCTTCCCTCCTTAACAAAAGAGAAATAAAGAAAAAGAAAATAAAAATAAAATTAAAACATTAGCTGCATAAACAAATAAAACAGAAAAAAAGGAATAAAAAATAAATATTTAAAAAACCGAATCTCTGCATCAGTCATATTACTTTTCGATAAAGATCGTGTATGATAATTCATCACCTGTCAATAATAATCTCATTAATTGCACGCATGACATCCTGGCAATCTGAAGGCTTGTTATATATGTATATTAATCAAAGTATCAAGAAAAAGTATATTGTCTATGATCACCTGATTATCCATTTTTTTTTTCTTTTTTTTTAAGCAAAAACAATGATGTGACATTTTTTTGAAAAGCAAAAAACACTGATCTTACGTGTGTTTTTATCATTATCATTATATATTTTTTTCTTATCAGGATTTGATTAATGCACTGTCCTACAATAATTTTGATTATCTGTCTATCAATGTCTAATGATTATCTGTCTATCTGTATCTATTCATGATTATATCTGTCTATCTACTCTTATTCATATCTGCTTCTGTCTATACATATCTCTATTTCAATCTATGTCTGTGGAAGTTACCTATATATACTATACTTTATATTATCTATATATTCTCTCCATCTCTATCAACCTAAGCACATCTATCTGTATCTCTATATCTTTTCATGCATCTCTATATCTATCTATATTTCTCTATCTCCATTTCTCCCTAAGTATATCCATATATATCTTTATAACTCTATATCTATATCTGTCTATCTATATCTCTACATATATCTATATCTATATTTAGCTTGTGCACTGTAGGTTTTTAACCCCTATATATCTATCTATATATGTAACTCTCTCTGTATCCCCCAATCTCTCACACCCCTATATTTATCTATATTTGTATTTCTATCTCTCATTCCGCTACATCTATCTGTATCTATATCTCCATCTCTCTCCGTTTCTCCCAATCTCCCATACCCCTATATCTATTTATATTTATATTTCTATCTCTCTATATATCTCCCAATCTCACATGCCCCTATATCTATCTATATCTCTCTCTCTCTCTACGTCTCTCAATCTACCCATCTCTATCCATCTCAGCACAACACAAAAACAAACGGAAAAAAACACAAAAAAGGGAGAGTATTGTCGAGTGAAAACCCCCTCAACAGGAGGTTCCATTTTGAGTGACAAATGTAGAGAAGGTTTCCCAGATGCAGATGTTTTCAATGAAAGATGGAGCCGATATTTCATGGCTCCTTTAGATGGTGCTGGAAACGGTAAACGAAAGGCGAGGATGGTATCCGTAATTGGGTGTATAAATCTACGATAAAAGGGGAAAGGAGAAGGAATAGATTGAAAGAAAGAAGGAGGAGGAGAAGAAGAAGAAGAGGGTGGTGTGAGAGAGAGAGAAAAAATGGTGTTATTTCGAATACGTGTTTTCACACCAGGGTTCTGCTCGTGGGTGTATGTTTGATGTCGATATATCTATATGTCTACTTCTTTATCTATATCTGTGTTTTGTCTATATCTGTTGCGCGGTGTTGTGTGTGTGTGTGTGTGTGTGTGTGTGTGTGTGTGTGTGTGTGTGTATCTCTTCTCTCTCTCTCTTTCTCTCTCTCTCTCTCTCTCTCTCTCTCTCTCTCTCCTCTCTCTCTCTCCTCTCTATATATATATATATATATATTTATATATATATATATACTATATATCATATATATATATATATATACTATATACATATATATATATATATATATATATACTATATATATATATATATAATTATATATATATATATATATATATATATATATATATATATATATATATCCCGCCCTGATTTTGTGCAAGTTGCTTCACCCAGAAAATGTGCAGTGTTTTTTCGCGCATAGGGGTGGGGGCGGGGGGGGCGTTAAATCAACCACATTAACCACCGCCGAGAATTTTTGCACCGAGAAGGGGCGGACAAGATGGGCGCGAGGCTATCGAGAGGGAATAGCGCGGGCGTGGTCCATAGGGTCGAAATTGCAGTGCTCCGTGGCCGTAGGATTAAGGGAAGCACGCCCCCTCGGGTTGGAAGGGCTGGTGGCGAGGTTGCGAAAGAGAGGGGAAAGGGGGGAGGGGGGAAGAGGGAAGGGAAGAGGGGGAAGGGGAGAGGGGTAAGGGGGGAGGGGAATAGGGGGAGAGAGGGGAAGGGGTGGGGGAAGGGGTAAAAGGGGGGAGGGAAGAGGGAGAAAGGGGGAAAAGGGGGAAAGGAGGGAAGGGGAAAGGGGAAAGGGGAGGGGGAGGGGAGATGTCGTCAGGAACAAAATCTTTTTTTTTTTGCTTTTGATCATCCTTCTGGTCAAAAGCGGAAGCAAGTTTGTAAATATTTTGCTTTTACCGTGTTTATCATAATTATTCTTACCCTTGTTATTGTCACTGTTATCAGTATGTTAATGATAATCATGAAGATAATAATAATAATAATAATAATGATGATAATGATAATGATAATAGCTATGATGATAATGCATATTATTATCATCTTTATATGGTATTAATGATAATGTGATATTAATGATAATAACAATAATGATAATAATAATGATTATGATAATGATGATCATGATAATAGTAAACACAATACATATAATAATCATAGCAATGATAATAATAATTATTATCACCAATGTCATTATCATATTTATTACTACTTAAGGAATTTTTAAACGATCTTGATATTCAGCAGAAAGATAATCTATAGATGATAATAGATAAAAGATAATAATAGATAAAAAGATAATGATAGATAAAAATAATAGATAAAAAACAGAAAGATAATAACAGATAAAAATAATAGATAAAAAACAGAAAGACAGAAAGATAATAATAGATAAAAATAACCAGAAAGATAAAAGCAGAAAAATAATTTAGCAGAAAAAAAAATAAATGAAACACAGCTACTTTTACAGAGAATGAGAACGTACCTTCACAGAAATACAAAATAACATTCTTTAATAATGACAAACTGTTTCATGCTCTATATAACCTGGAACGCCAACATATACGGTAAAATTCAACGAGGAAACACCAGCAATTATGGTAATATGAATTAATATTCTGGTATCATAAGACGAATCTTAATCTTGACTGATATTGGTATCATATATAGGACATAGACGCAGTATTCATGATAATAAAACAATTATATAATTGTAAATGATGGTAGTACATTTGCAAGAGTGAGAACTGTGTCTTTTATATTTATGAATACAGAAAAGCACAATAAGTAGAATAAAAAAACACCCCAATACAAAGAGAGAATTAAAAAACACACCAATAGAAAGAGAGAGAGAGAGAGGGAGAGAGAGAGAGAAGAGAGAGAGAGAGAGAGAGAGAGAGAGAGAGAGAGAGAGAGAGAGAGAGAGAGAGAGAGAGAAGAGAGAGAGAGAGAGAGAGAGAGAGAGAGAGAGAGAGAGAGAGAGAGAGAGAGAGAGATGAAGAAAACAAGGAAAAGAAAAAGAAAAAGAAAGAAAGAAAAAAAGAAAGAAAAAGAAGATATAAATCTGCTTCATCCATCATTTTTATACATGCAAAGTTTGATTAAGGTTCTGCCCAAGAACTAGGCCTATAAATATTAACCTTAAATAAAATATTTCGGGCTGTATATACCTCCTTATCTCCCCTGGAAAATATATACCACAGAGTTAGTAATTTTATCTAATCTTAGATGATATCTAACACGGTTGATATTCCAATAAGATTTGAATTATTGTGAATCTTTGGCCAAAATCGATATTGATTTATTATAAAATTACTATTGAAAACATGAATGAAGATGTATTATACAGATTTATTTTTTATCATTGTTATTATTAATATTATCATTATTGTTAATTGTATGATAATTGTGATGATGATAATTAGTGATAATGATAATGGTAATGATGATGATAATGAGAATGACAATATGGATATCAGTGATAATGATAATAATGATGGGGATAAAATGATGATAGTAATAATAATAATGATGATGATGACGGCGATGATGATGATGATGATGGTAATGATGATGATGCTATTATTATCAATAGTATCATTATCATTATCAGCTCATCATTTTCTTCATTGCTATAATCATCATCATCATCCTTATCATTATCGTTATCATCATTGTTATCATTAGCAATATTCTTATCATCATTCTTATCGTTATCGTTATCATCATTGTTACCATTAGCAATATTCTTAGCATCATTCTTATCGTTATCATTACTGTAATATTTTTAACATTCTCACTACCATTATTAAAATAACTTATCATGAAATAGTCATTATCCGTCATTGTTATCATTACCGCCAATATCATTAATTATTTCATTTTGATTCTGAAATCGCCCAAGAATCGTATACTTGCTAATAAAGAAAAGGAATGATTGATAGATAGACATCAGCCAGAAGATAGGTCTACAAAATTGATCCATAGATGATAGACAGGTGGATAGGTAATAGATAGGTAAATAATCCTTTGATTGACCTAACACAGCGGTGTTGTCATAACGAGAGGTAAATAACATTTTTTCTGGTCTATGTCGTGTCTATAGGTCTATATCTTTTCAGAATAAATCACCATTTTATCTGTATTTCTAGGCCTATATCTTTTCAGAATAAATCCCTATTCTATCTGTATTTCTATCAATATCTTTCTTTAGAATTTTCATAAATACTATTTCTAGGCCTATATCTTTTCAGAATAAGTCGCCATTCTATCTGTATTTCTAGGCCTATGTATTTTCAGAATAAATCTCCATTCTATCTGAATTTCTATCAATATCTTTTCTTTAGAATTTCATGTATACAATTCTATCTGCATTCCTAGGCCTATATCTTCTCAGAATAAATCGCTATTCTATCTGTGTTTCTAGGCCTATATATTTTCAGAATAAATCCCCATTTCTATTTGTGTTTTCTAGCAATATTTTTCCTTAGAATTTCAAGCATACAATTCTATTCTAGAGATCTCCCACCGAACACGCAATCAGCATCCGTGTTGTTGTTGGTTGTCATGGCAACGGGTGAATAATGTTGGGAGATGAGGAGGGAGGGAGGAGGAGAGAGGGGAGGGAGGAAAGGAGGGGAGAGGTGGGAGGGAGGAGAAAAGGGGAGAGAGAGGGGGAGAAGAAGGGAGGAAAGGAAGGGGGAGATGGTGGGAGGGAGGGAGGGAGGAGGGGAGAAGGCGGGAGGAGGGGGAAAGCAGGGGGAAGGGGTGGGAGGGAGGGAGGAAAGGAGGGGGAGATGGTGAGTCGGAGGAGGAAAGGAGGAGGGAATGGGGGAGAAGGAGGAGGAGGGTGGAGGGAGAGGGAAGGCGGAGGAAGGGAAAAGGAGGGAAGGGTAGGGTAGGGGGGGGAAAGGAGGAGGAAAGGGGGAAAGGAGGGAGAAAGGAAGGGGGAAGGGGTGGGAGGGAGGGAGAGGAGAAAAAGGGGAATGGGGAGGAGAGGAGAGAAGGAATGGAGGGGGGGGGGGGTAATGGAGTTGTAGTGACACCGAGCTGATATACAAACACAAACGGAGGTAGCTGCCACCACGGGAATAGGGATCCCGACCCTTAGATTTTTCAACTTAGTCATTGTGGTGATATGACCGAGATTTCTTAGGAGGCTGTGTTTCATGTTAAATAATTTTCTTGTTTATAATTGTTTTATCTTCTTGGTCATTTTCATTTTTGTTCATAGATAATATTTATCTTAATTGTAATTTAGATTCTTGTCATGCTATGATATATATTAACGTGTGCGGTTTCACAGAAAGATGAATTAAAAATAAATTTATTAATCGTTAAAGTATGCATACTAAATATTTATAAATAAACACAAACAATTACACTTACACGAATACATAGACAAACAATATACACGCAAAATACACACAAAGAACACAAACGACTGAACAACGAGACAAAATATACATGAAATACAATATACAAAACTAACACACGATACGAATAAACGAGTAATAAAAACGTTACAAGCACAAACATATATACAAAAACGCACGACACTTAACTCGCGTCTGGTCTGTGACGAGTAATAGTTTTTGCTTCACTTAAACCACAACCTTGGCGGACTAGCGCTCGCTTTAGTCAAAAACGCACGGAACACTTTTTTTCTTACGGAAGCGCTGGGATACATGACCTGAAAGTTCTGTCTTCAAGAGGTGTCCGGCACCGGCAGCGGCACGGCGGTGTCTCCTCTTGTCCCGGTTCCTGCAACCTTGGGGTCACCTCGGCGGGCACACCGCTTGTCAGCATACCCAGTCGCCGCTCGAGGTAACTGCTGGTTCACGAGGACACTGGTACTGCCATGGTTCACGGTGTCACTCGAACGGGCGAACAGGTCACCCGGTCGTCTGGTCGTCGTCAGCTGCGATGTCAGCATCCGCAGCCGTGCATGGGGATGCCCTGGGCGAGAGAGGTCGCGAAACGGAGGGCCATAGTACCACTACAGAGTGGGGTGGGGGTGGGGGGGGAAAGGAGGAACGGGAGGGGGGTAGGAAGAAAGGGATAGAGGAGGAGAGAAGAGGGGTGGTGAGGGGGGGGAAGGAGAAAGAAAGGATGAGGAGGAGAGAGGAAAAGGAAGAAGGAAGGAGGGGAGCGTGGAAAATGGGGTAAAGCGTGGGAGAATGGGGAGGGAATGGGGTTGGGAAAATGGTGGAAAATGGGGTAGCGTGGAAAATGGGGCAAAGCGTGGGAAAATGGGGTAAAGCGTGGGAAATGGGCGTAAAGAACGAAGGAAGGAAGGAGGGAAGGAAGAAGAGAAAGAAAGGAGGAAGGGAAGAGGAGAAAGAGGATGGGGAAAGGGGAAGATAGAAGGATGAAGGGGAGGGGAAGATGGAAGAAAGAAGGGAAGAAGAGAAAGAAAAGATGGAAGCAGGAGAGTGGGGAGGAAAACAGAATAAAGGAAGGGAAATGGGAGAAAAAGGAGGAATAAGAAAGATAGAAGGAAGGAAATAGTCGGAGAATTTCCTTGCTTGCATGATTCAGCAATTTTTATATTAATCACACAGATAATTAGAAAGACAGAGAGACAAACAGACAGATAGATACTTGGATAGATAGATGAATATGTATATATAGAGATAGATAGATAGATAGATAGATAGATAGATAGATAGATAGATAGATAGATAGATAGATAGATAGATAGATAGATAGATAGATAGATAGATAGATAGATAGATATAATAGATAGATAGATATAATAGATAGATAGATAGATAGAAGATAGATAGTAGATAGATAGATAGATAGATAGAAGATAGATAGATAGATAGATAAATAGACAGATAGATAGATAGATAGATAAAGATAGATAGATAGATATATATAATAGAGACAGAGAGAGAAGAGAGTGGATACCCAACACCGGATAGAAGCCCAACATATAAAAAGAAAACATTTAACTGGACTTTGTCTTAAATCTTATCATTTCTTCTTCAAACTGAAAAAAAACATAACAAAAACAAACAACAAGCAAACAAACTGATCATTTCTTCTTCAAACTGAAAAACAAAACAAACAAACAAACAAACAAACCGTAGTGACGATACAAGGAGCGCTAGAGAGGCCCTTAGGTCAGCGAGCGAACACGTCAGAACACGTATTTTTGATGGGCGTGCGAGGGTGGGCGGGAGGAATGCAGGTTTTTTTTTATGGGTGTCGAGGGCCTGCGGGTTGCCGATTGTGAACCCCTTATATATGCATATAATGTATAGTATATGTATATGTGTGTGTGTTTTACTTAATACAAATTTTTTTAAATACAATACATATATTATATATATATATATATATATAATATATATATATATTATATATATATATAATATATATATATATATATTATATATAATATATATATATATATGTATACACATAAATGTGTGTACATATACGATCCAACCGTATAAGATCGTCGTCGAATCACATTTGTGAAACGACCATAGTGACAATTACAATAAAAAAAATCAAAACACGAGCGAACTTAAACAAACGAATAGAAAAAAAACCAAAGAAGAAAAATAAAAAATAAGAGAAAGAAAGAAACAAAACAAAACCTTAAAAAAAAAGAAAAAAAATACCATGAGAAGAAAAAAACAATATCTAAAAAAAAAAAAAAAAAAAAAAATACCGCGAGAGAAAAAAAAAAAAAAAAAAAAAAAATCACGCGAGAATTTACCTAAACTCCGTCGGTCTGAGGAACGAAGGCAGGAAATTGAAAGGAATAAAGAATAAGACAAGGAAGGACATAGGAGGAAGGAGGATTATAGCCGTAATTTCCTCCTTAGAATATCGGGGAGGCAAAATTCCCTCGTTTGGTGGTAATGACTGTGATAATGGTGATGTGGTATGGCTAAGAATGGTGAATTTTTGCTTTTTTTGGGTGTGTGGGAGATAAGGGGAGAGAGAGGGGGGAGAGGGAGAGGAGAGGAGAGGGAGGGGGAAGGAGATTGGGATAACAGGGAGGAGGAAGGGAGGAGAGAGAAGAGGAGGGAAGGGGGAGAAAGGGAGGAGAGAGGAGAGAGCAGGAAGGGAGGAGAGGGAGAGAGAGAGAAGGGAGGAGAGGGAGGGAGGGAAGGAAAGAGAGGAAGGAGGGAGGAGGGAGAGAGGAGAGAGAAGGAGGGAAAGAAAGGGAGGAGGAGAGGAGGGAGGGAGGGAGAAAGCCACGAGAGGAAGGAGGGAAAGAGAGGGAGGGAGGGAGGGAGGAAGGAGAAGGGTAAGGGACGGAGAAAGAGGGAGAGAGAGGGAGAAGGATGGAGTCGGAGAGGCAGAGAAGAGAAGTTGCAGGATAGAAGAGCGAGAGAGGGAGTTAGGGGTTTAAGGAGCGGATAGCAGGGAGAAGGAGGGTAAAGGCACCCAGCGGACGAAGCGAAGGCCGCCAGGCCAGAGGGCAGGCGAGAAGGAGGCAGCGCACATTAGTAAGAGGGAGGAGCGGAGAGAGATAGAGATAGAGTATAGTAGCATAAGATAGAGGAGTGATTGAGATGAAGAGAGATGGATATAGAGAGAACTAAAAGAAGGAAAAGTCTCTATAGTTGACTGATAAGCATCGAGAGATTGACGAGAGAGAGAGAGTAGAGACTCGAGAGACTCGCGAGATCGGAGAGACGAGCAGGAGAGAGAGAGAGAGAGAGAGAAGAGAGAGAGAGAGACGAGAGCGGTTTCCTTCACTTTCGCATTCGCGTATATACTACACACATCAGGCCCATTTCTCCCATTAGAATTCTCGATACCATCGTAACACAATTCACCAATCCACTCCTTCCAGATTCCCACAAAACTCCGTCTTTCAAAACCCTCATTTCTTATCCCCATATTCAGATTGGGAAAATTCTTCACGTTCGAAATGAACTTCCCCCCGACCAATAACCCTTACCATAGGAAAGTAACAAAAGGAAAAGACACGTAATTTTCGCGCGCTCTCTCCATACTTTCTGCTACCGTACACTTACCTCTCCTACATCTAACTCCTCTATGGTCCTCCCCTCCTCTCCTCCACCAAACTCCTCTCTCTCACCCCACCCTACTATACTATACTACATCAATCAAAAATAACCGGGCGTGGAAGACGTTCTCTACCCCCCGCGCATTAGAAGGCAAAAGACGAGGAAAATCGACAATGATAAGAACGGGCAATGCTAAGAAGATGAGAGACGAAGCACCCGACCTCCTCGATCTTTCTCTCCCGCACCAGAGACGAGAGCACCGACCGATGAGAGAGAGACGAGAGAAGAGACCGAGAGACGATCAGGAGATACGCCAGAAGAGAGAGACCGAGAGAGATGAAGAGAGCAGAGCAAGCGCAATAGAACCCTCTCTACGTCGTCTCTCTCTCTCCCTCTCCCTGCTCCCTCTCCCTACCCTCCTCCCCCCCTCCCTCTCTCTCTCTCCTCCTCTCTCTCTCTCTTCTTCTCTCTCTCTCTCCTCTCTACCTCTCTCTCATCCTCTACATCCTACTCTCATCTCATCTCTGCGCGATTTCTTTGTGCTTTCAATCCACTGAAAGGTGAGAAAACAATTTGACGAAAAAAGAAGTTTAGTATTAGAAACTTTGGAGAGAGACAGTCGAATAGCAGAGAGAGAGTGAGAATAATAGAGAGAGAGACGAGAGAGAGAGAGAGAGTCGACAGACGGTTGAGTTGAGGATATCGATATGCTTATGCACAACCTCTGCCAGAAGTGAATATCGAGTATTATGGTGATCGTATGGACGAGATGAGTCTCGTCATAGTTATCTATTCTCTCTATCTCACTCATCGTATCGACGTTAGTATCGCGCGGCATTTCTCTATCTCTCTCTCTCTATGACTCTCTCCTCTCTCTCTCTCTCTCTCGTCTTCCTCTCCTTCTCTGCGTAGACAGAGATCAGAGACTCTCTGCGATGCATCTCTCACTCTCGTACTCTCTCTCTCCTCTCATCGCTCGCTCACTCTCCTCTGCTCTACTCTCCTCCATACATCGCCCGATCCAGTTGCCTTCGAGTACTGAAGTATTTTCTCCCTCGCCGCGTTTCCTAAATCGCTTACGATAAATAATGCTCCACATGAGTATTCCATGACATTTACTGGATTTACGCCGCCATATCGACTCCCCCCCCCCGCCGCCCCCCCCCCCATCCCTCCTTTTCACTCTCTCTCGTCATCTCTCTCTCGGTACTTCGCTACTCTTCTTTCTGGCTCTTCTTTCTACTCTTTTTCGTTTTCTGTTTCATGTACTGTCTCAAGCATTTCCTCTTCTCTCTTCTCACTTCTTCTCCTTATTCTGCCCCTCCAACATACCCAACATAATCATTCCTGCTCACCTCTCCCATCTCGACCTTCTCTCTCCCAACTGCATTTCCACTTCTATCTTACCTTTCCCTCCCATCTCCCTCTTATTCTCCTCCCCACGGCCCCCATTCCCGTCTGTCACTCTCACCCCTCCAAAAGATCGTAACAATCAATCTCTCCCCTCTCCCATGTAACTCGCCTCTCTCCCTCAACCACATCTCCCATTTTCCCCCCCCTCTCTCCCTGCCCTCATCCCCCTCTCTCCCTCCCTCTAGTCTATACACCTTACCCACTCCGCGCGACTCCCGAACCTCTGACGACCTGCTCCCTCTCTCCCTCCCTCCCTCTCCCTTCCCCTCCCCCTCCCCCAATCCCTACCTCTTCTCCCTCCCGTCACCCAGTAACCCAGTTACCTCCCACAATATCCCCCTCCCGTCCACCTCCCCCTCTTCTCCCCACTCCCTCCCTCTGACTCCCTCTTCTCCCCGCAGTCCCCTAGCGTACCTTCCCTCCCTCTTCACCGTCTTTATAAAAAAATTCATGACTCCGATTTCCCGTTCCACCCGCCGACGTAACAGCGAGGAATTGGCACTAACTGTCCATGCCTTCACGTGACGACGGTCTGGCACGCACTGGCCGCTGACAGGTTCCCCGGAAGTCATGCATATATGGATATGTGGTTGATTGTGAGGTATTATGAGGAGATTGATGATGATATGATATATGTTTGTGTTATGGTGATGATGATAGGGCATTATGATATGACGTATATATGTTTGGTGATGATGGGAATTGATGATGATGAGTATAGTGATATTATGGCGTAATAGCGTGTGTGACTGTGGTGATGATGAATGATGAATGATACGAGGAATGCATGATGATACTGATGGATGGAATGGTATGATCATACTGATGAATGATGATGGATGATGACGATGAGGGAAAGGAGGAGAGGATATTATGATGATGATCTGGTAGATAACATATTAACAGACATAAGAACAACAGAGCAATGAAAACGAATAAAAGGACAATAGTAATAGAGATTGAAGAGTACAGTGAACAAGTATACTGCTAAATGCAGCAAAGCGAATGGGCTGCCCTCGTCATTTCAAGCAAACACAACTATCAAATAATTTCATATAACGAACTCTCTCACTGTTACATCCTGTACTCATCCCCTTCGCTGCCTCTCATATCTATTATTCTACCTTCCTATAGATCTATCAAATATCTNCCATGCACACACACACCATATTCTACAAAAACAAATCTCATTCAAGGTCCCCTCTTATTTTCAATACGTCACATCACCATTCCCTCACAATCATTAATTCGCCTGAACGAGTATCACACAAATCCTAGAACCTAATACCTGTATGATTAAATCTCTATTACTAAGTAACAGGAAATCTACATATTAAATGTATTCTTCTTTCTCTTCTCTCTCTGTCTCCTCTTTCTTTTCTGTTTCGTCGTTCTGTCCCTTTCTCATTCTTCCTTTTCTCTTTTCTCTGTCCTCTTCTCTGTCATCTCTACTCTTTCCTCTCCTCTCTCCTCTCTCTGTCTCCCTCTTTTTCTCCTCTCTCTCCTGTCCCATCTCTCACTTTCTCTCTCTCTCTCCACTCTCTCCACTCTCTCCTACTCTCTCTCTTCCCTCTCTATCTCCTTTCTTTCTCCTCTGTTTGTCTCCCTGTCTCTTCTCTGTCCTCTCTCTCTGTCTCCTCTCTCTCTCTCCATTGCCGTTATTTGGAGGGTGAGTTTTAGGAAGAGGAGAAAAGTATGAGAATAGCAAAAACAAAAAAAGATGGAAGGGGAAAAAGAGAGAGCGAAGAAAGAGAAGAAGAAGTAAGAAAATTGAGTGACAAAGAGGAAGGCAGTAAGGTAAAGACAAAGGAAAGAGAAAAAGACGAAAGAAAGAGAGGACCGGATGGAGAGGAGGGAAGGGGGAAAGGAAGGAGGAAGAATCGGAGGAGGAAGAAGACCAAAGTCAGAGGAGAGGAAGGAGAGAGGAGAAAAAGGACTAAAGGAGAGAGGAACCGAAGGAGAAGGAAGGAAGAGGAAGGAAAGAAGGGAAGAAGGACCAAAATCAGAGAGAGAAGGAGAGGAGAAAACAGGAAAGAGAGGACCGAAAGGAGGGAAGGAGGAAGGGTGAAGTCAGAAAAGAAGAGACGAGAAAAAGGAATAAGGAAGAGAGGACCGAAGGACCGAAGGAGGGAAGAAGGAGGAGAAGAAAGTCAGAAGAGAGAAGGAAAGGATAAAAGAAGGACCAAAGGAAGAGAGGAAGAAGAAGAAGTCAGAGCAAAGAAGGAGAGGAGAAAACAGGAAGAGAGGACCGAAGGAGGGAAGGAGGGAAGGGTGAAGTCAGAAGAAAGAAGGAGAGGAGAAAAAGGACCAAAGGAAGAGAGGACCGAAGGAGGGAAGGAGAAAGAGGGGGAGAGTCAGAGAAAGAAGGAGAGGAGAAAAACAGGGAAGGAGAGGACGAAGAGGGAAGGAGAAGGAGGAGGGAAGGGTGAAGTAAGGAGAGAAGGAGAAAGGAAAAAAGGAAGAGAGGCCGAAGGAGGGACGGGGAGGGCAAAGAAGGAGAAAGAAATAGGGAAGAGGAAGAAGAAGAAAGAATGAGGGAAAGGGGGAAGGGTGGGAATCGATCCCGCCAGATTATTCTTATCGCACTATCTACACGTTGTCTGTGCGTGCGGGAGTGTGCTTGCTGGTGTGAGATCCTGTCTGTGTTGATTTGCAGGCGCTGCCACTTGGCGTTCTTTGGCGGGAAGTTTAAGGGCGTTTAAATGCCG
>NW_020868784.1:368689-378689 GCF_003789085.1 Penaeus vannamei
GATGCGTGCGCCTGATTGGCTGTGAGTGAGTGGCTGTGAGTGAGTGGTTGTGAGTGAGTGGATGTGTGTGAGTGAATCTGTGAGTATCTGATGAGCAGATGGGTAAATGGGTGAATGCGTGAGTGAGTGAGTGAGTGAGTGAGTGAGTGAATGAGTGAGTGAGTGGATGTGTGAGTGCGTGGGTGAATCTGTGAGTATCTGATGAGCAGATGGGTGAATGCGTGAGTGAGTGGTTGTGAGTGAGTGAGTGATTATGAGTGAGTGCGTGAGTGAATTCGTAAGCATCTGATGAGCAGATGGGTGAATGCGTGAGTGAGTGGGTGAGTGAGTGAATGGTGTGGTTCGTGAGTCTTGGATGAGTGGTGTTATGAGTGAGTGAGTGAATGCGTGAGTGAGTGGATGTGTGAATGCGTGAGTGAACGTGTGAGTATGTGATGAGCAGATGGGTGAGTGAGTGAGTGAATGCACGAGTGAGTGGATGTGTGAGTGAGTGAATGCGTGAGTATGTGATGAGCAGATGGGTGAGTGAATGAATGCGTGAATAAGTGAATGTATGAGTGACTAGTAAATGAATCAGTGAGTGATGAGTAGTGAATTAATCAGTGAGTGAGTGAGCGAGTATGTGAATGAGTAAGTACTTATGCGTTAATAATTCAGTTCACATGAATGACAAAGTAAATATTTACAAAAATGAAAAAAAAGAAATTATACAAATGAATATGTGAGTGAATCTGTTCAGCTGAGTGAGTGAGTGAGTGAATAAAATGAGTTATAAATGGGTTGGTGGGCGAGCGAGTGATTATTTAATGAGCTTATAATTTATTCATCTCAGTAAATGATTGATTTATCTTGTGACTTACCAAATATACCTACGCGCGCGCGCTCGTATGTATGTATGAGTGTGTGTGTGCGTGTGTGTGTGTGTGTGTGTGTTGTGTGTGTGTGTGTGTGTGTGTGTGTGTGTGTGTGTGTGTGTGTGTGTGTGTGTGTGTGTGTGTGTGTGTGTGTTGTTTGTGTTGTGCGTGTGCGTGTTGTGTGTGTGTTGTGTGTGTGTGTGTGTGTGTGTTGTGTGTGTGTGTGTGTGTGTGGTGTGTGTGTGTGTGTGTGTGTGTGTGTGTGTGTGTGTGTATGTGTGTGTGTGTGTGTGTGTGTGTGTGTCTGGTGGTGTGTTTGTGTGTGTGTGCGTGGTGCGTGTATTTGTGAACGTGAATGTTCCTGCGTGATGTCCCGCGCGCGTGCGCAGACGCCCTCCACATCTGGCCCATTATCATTAATGAAACCCTTTATCTACAACCCCGGGCCCCCCCCTCCACCCCCCCCCCCCCCCCCGCCTAAGAAGTCGCCCTGATCCCTCGGGAGGAGGAAGAAAATTCTAGAAACATGACAATGATCCTTTTTGTGTGTCGGAGCGCGGCTGAAAAGACAAATCTCCCCTCCCCCCCCCTCTCTCTCTTCTCTTCCCCTTCTCCCTATCGCCCATCCTTCAACCACCCCCTCCTCCCTTTATCCCCCACTCCTCTTTGCCGCTTCTCCCTTGCTCCCACCCACTTCATCCCGGTCCTCCTTCTCCCCATCACACCCCATCCCTCCTCCCCATCACTCCCCCTTCTCTCCACCCACCCCATCACCCCCATCCGCCCCTCTTCTCCCCCACCCACCCCTTTCTCCCTATCACCCCACCCACCCCCTTCCCACCATCACTCCCCCCCTTTTCCCTATCACCCCCCTTCTCCCCATCACCCCCACCCCCCATCGCCCACATGTAAG
Organism: Penaeus vannamei; assembly: GCF_003789085.1. NCBI lineage: Eukaryota > Metazoa > Arthropoda > Malacostraca > Decapoda > Penaeidae > Penaeus > Penaeus vannamei. The sequence continues at coordinate 370,457 of NW_020868784.1, forward strand.
TAACAATTCGCGGTCTTCCGGCGCAGAATTCCGCCTCCTTTTTCGCTTTTGATTAAAAAGGAGGAAAAAGGAGGAAGGTTCGAGAGAAAGGAAGCTCTCTTTCTGACTCTCCCCTTCCTGTTCTTCTGTTCTTCGTTGTTTCCTTGTCTTCTTCTTCGGCTGTTTCTTTCTCCGTTCTTCCATTCTCTCTTCTTTTTTAAAAAATTCTTCCTTTTTTTTTTTTTTTTTTTTTTTGCTTTCTTCTACTTCTTCTTCTCTCCCCTTTCCCTCTTCTCTGCCTCCTATTTCTTTTTTTTTTTTTTTTTTTTTTGCTTTCTTCTACTTCTTCTTCTTCTCCCCTTTCCCTCTTCTCTGCCTCCTATTCTTTTCTTTTTTTTTTTTTTTTTTGCTTCCTGTGACAACTAAATTTATCTTTCCATTCACTTCCCTTTTATTCCTTCTTCTTCCCCTTCCTTTTACACCCCTTTTCCTACTTCCTTCCTCTTTCCCTAACATTCTATTCCTTCTCCTCCCTTTACTTCCTCCCCTCCTATCCCTTCCCATATCTCCCTTTCTCCTCCCTTTCACTCCCCCACCCTGCTTTCCCCTCCCTTCACTCCTCCCTCCCTCCTTTTCCTTCGCCTCTTCTCTATTCACACGTATTCTTTCCCCTCAGACTCCCCTCGCCTCCCCCTTCTACGACTTCCCTCACCTTCTCTTTAAACGGTTCTCTTCACCTTCCCCTTAAACGGTTCCTTTATCTTTCCCCTTAAACGGTTCCCATTTAATTCCCCTTTAACGGTTCCCTTATCTTCCCTAAACGGTTCTCTTCGCCTTCTCCTTCTACGACTTCCCTCACCTTCTCTTTAAACGGTTCTCTTCACCTTCCCCTAAACGGTTCCTTTATCTTCCCTCAGACTCCCCTCACCTCCCCCCTTCTACGACTCCCCTCACCTTCCCTTAAACGGTTTCTTCCACCTTCCCCTTAAAACGGTTCCCTTTATCTTCCCTTTAAAACGGTTCTCTCACCTTCCCTTAAACGGTTCCTTTATCTTCCCCTTAAACGTTCTCTTCACCTTCCCTTTAAACGGTTCTCTTCACATTCACCTTCCACGACTCCCCTCACCTTCTCTTTAAATGGTTCTCTTCCCCTTAAAACCCCTTAAACGGTTCCCTTCCCCTTAAACGGTTTCTCTTCACCTTTCCCCTTAAACGGTTCTCTTCACATTCACCTTCACGACTCCCCTCACCTTCTCCTTAAAACGGTTCTCTTCACCTTCCCCTTAAACGGTTCCCTTTATCTTCCCCTTAAACGGTTCCCTTTATCTTCCCCTTAAACGGTTCTCTTCACCTTCTCCTTCTACGACTCCCCTCACCTTTCCCTTAAACGGTTTCTCTCACCTCTTAAACGGTTCTCTTCACCTTCCCCTTAAAACGGTTCTCTTCACCTTCTTTCGGTTCTCTTCACTTTCTCGTTCTACGACTTCCCTCACCCCTCCCTTTCTACGACTCCCCTCGTGCCCGGGATAGGCCTACGGGGGCGTGTACGAACGCTGTGTCTCCGGATTTACTCGTAAGTGATACGGACACCTTACGCGAACGCCTTACGCGAACGTCAACATTGAAGAAAAGCAACAGAGGAAAAATAAATAAATTCAGAGGGTACAAGGAAAGAGGGGAAGGGGGGGGAGGGAGGAGGGAGGAGTGGGGGAGTGGGAAGGTGGGGGAGGTAGGGAGGTGTAGAGAGAGAGAGAGGGAGGGAAGGAGGGTGAAGAGAGGTAGAGGAGGAAGATAGGATGGAAGGAAGGAAAGTAAAATTGGTACGGCAGGAAAGGAGACAGGGAAGACTCAATAGATAGAGAGAAAGAAGGATAGACGAAAAGGAGGAGGGAGGGAAAGAAGGATAGGAAAGGAAACCAGAATCAGGGACCAGAAAGAGGGAGAGAGAAAAAAGAAAAGAGAATCAAGAGGAGGAAGAAAAAAAAAAAAAAAAGAGAGAGAGCAACGAAGGAGACACATCAGGACACATAGTTTCCAAGACACAGATCCGGAAACCTTGTTGAACCGATAATACACAGATACCTTACACAGATCCCACAATCAAAGACTCGTACGTAAACAAAGGAAGAAGAGAAGGGAGAAGATACCGCATAAACGAGGTTCTCCGATCAACAAGCAATTAAGCAGTTAACAAAGCTTAAGGTGAGCGAACAATAGACACAGGCGATAACAGGAGAATAGACGAGGAGGGAGAAGGAGAGAGAGAGAGAGAGGGGGGGGGGGGGGGGAGGGGAGGGAGGGAGGGAGGGAGAATAGAGAGAGAGAGAGGGGAGGAGTGGAGAGAGAAAGAGGAGAGAGAGAGAGAGAGTGAGTGAGTGAGCGAGTGAGTGAGTGAAGTGAGTGAGTGAGTGAGTGAGAGAGTGAGAGAGAGAGAGAGAGAGAGAGAGAGAGAGAGAGGAGGAGAGAGAGAGAGAGAGAGAGAGAGAGGAGAGGAGAGAGAGAGAGAAGAGAGAAGAAGAGAGAGAAGAGAAGAGAGGAGAGAGAGAGAGGAGAGAAGAGAGAAGAGAGAGAGGAGAGAGGAGAGCAGTATGAGAGAGAGAGAGAGAGAGAGAGAGAGAGGAGAGAGAGAGAGAGAGAGAGAAGAAGGAGAGAGGAGAGAGAGAGAGAGAGAGAGAGAGAGAGAGAGAGAGAGAGAGAGAGAGAGAGAGAGAGAGAGACAGAGAGAGACAGAGAGAAGCAGAGAGAGACAGACAGACAGAGACAGACAGAGAAAGAAGAGAAGAAAAGAGAAGAAACGTGACGAGAAGAGAAGAAAAAAAGAAAAGACAAGACTAGGCAAGAGAAACTAAGAGAAGAAAAGAAAAGAGAAGAGACGAAAGAAGAATAGAGAATAGTAGAGATAAGCACGGAAGACAGAAGAAAAGAGAAGCGACGAGAGAGAAAAAGAAATAAGAAAAAGCACACAAGAGAGAAATAACAAAAAAAGAGAATGACCAAAAGGAAATGAGGAAGAAACATAAAAAAAAAAATGGCCAAGAAATACAAAAGGGAGAAAAAGGAGAGAAGAATGAGATTTACCACAGGGAGACGGAGAGGGGGTGGGGAAGGAGGGGGAGGGGGGGGGTGAGGAACACTCTTTAAGCATGCAGTGTCGCAATCTGGTTCACTGGCATCTTTCTGAGAGCCAAAGAAATCCTTGCTTTCTTGACTCTTTTTTTTTTTCGTTGCGACATCCACGATGGAGAAAGAGGGAGAGGGAGAGGGAGAGGGAGGGAGAGGGAGGGAGGGAGGAAGGGAGGGAGAGGGAGAAAGGGAGGAAGGGAGGAGGGAGGAAGAGGGAGAGAGGAGAGAGAGGGGGGGGAGGGAGAAAGAGGGAGAGGGAGAGGGAGAGGAGGGAGGAGAGGGAGGGAGGGGAGGAGGGAGGGAGGGAGGAGAGAGGGAGGGAGGGGGAGGAGGAGAGAGAGAGGGAGAGAGGGAGAGGGGAGAGAGAGGGGGGGAGGGAAGAGGGAGGGGGAGAGGGGGGAGGGAGGGAGGGAGGGAGGGAGGGAGAGGAGGGAGAGAGAGGGAGAGAGAGGGAGGAGGGTGAGGGAGAGAGAGAGAAGGATAATTTATCTCATCCACTCTCTTTGATAATTCCTCCTCTTCTTACACCCACCTCTTCCTCTGCCCTTCCCTCCTCTCTTACCCTCTCAGGCTCTTCTTTTCTTCTTCGTCTCTACTTCTAAATCATCGCCATCTTTATCTTACATTCCCTTCTCCTTTCTCCGTCTTCCTTATTTCCACCCTTCCTTTCCTTCCCTTTCGCTTTGCTTTCCCTTACTAATTCCTTCCCCCTCCTCCTCTTCTCCTTCCATCCCTTTCCCCCTGTTCCCTCACCCTTTATCCCTTACCAACCCTATTCTCTCTTTTCTCCTATACTTCCTTCCTCCTCTTTTCTCTTACCAACCACCTTTTCCCTTCCTCTCCTCCTCTCCCTCCTTCCCCTTCCCTTCCCAACCCCTCTCACCAACATTCCTTGTCTTCCCTCCTCCTCTTCTCCTTTCCCTTCCCTTTCTTCCCTCTTTTCTCTTTCCCTCCCTTTCCCCCATCCTCCTCATCCCCCTTCCTCCCTTCCACCACCACCCCCTAGGTGACCCCCACATCCCCTTCCCCCACAACCCCCCTAGGGAGACCCACACCCCCTCCCTCCCCCCCCCACCCACCCCTAGGGAGACCCCCACAACCCCTTCCCTCCTCCCACCACCACCCCCTAGGAGACCCCCCCATCCCTCCTCATCCCCCTCACCTCCCACCCCCCCCACACCCCTAGGTGACCCCACCCGGAGCGAGGTCGCCATTAATATACATGCGAGGTCACCGTCCCGGGACCCTCAAGTGCTTTGATATCGAGACCCCCTCAAGACCCGGCAGACGAGGCCCGAGTTCCGGATTGTAAGGATTGTAATTCATGCCCTGTCACTTCCTCCGGGGGCCTGTGTGTGCGTGCGTGCGTTGTTGGTGGTTGTGTGTTGGGTGGGGGGGAGGAGGGGTGTGGGTGTGTTTGGGGGGGAGGGGAGGGGGTTGTTGGGTGTGTTTGGTGAGTTAGTGGGGTGTGTGTTGGGGTGTCGTGTGTGGGGGGGGTGTATAAGTGTTGTGTGTGTGTGTGTGGTGTGTGTGTGTGTGTGTGCTGTGTGTGTGTGTGTGTGTTGTGTGTGTGCGCAACGCCAATGGCTGTCACCATATCCGCTCCCGACAGGCTGTGTGTGTGCCACAACCGAACGTGCAACACCACCCAGCACAAAGCATTCACATCCAATATAACAAAAAAAAAACAAAAAAAACCAAACAAAAACAAAACAAAAACAAAAACAAACAAAAAAAAACAACAAAAAAAAAAAAAAAAAAAAAAAAGAAGAAAAAAAAACAATACAACACAAATCAGCGAGCCAGCAATACAAAATGCCACAAGATAACACAACACACGATACTGCGATACGCAATGCATCACTACAGCGTAAACGATCGACAAGAAAATAGACAAATGGCATAAGAGTAGCAGTAAAGACAGATAAGAGAGACAAAGTAAGACAGAATATAGTGATATAGATGAAGTAGTAGACGGACGAATAAAAGATGAACAGAATAAATAAAGATATGAAGAAATGATAACGTATGAGATAGAGATAAAATAAACGAATTAGATACAAAGGAATATTACTACAAGAAAGAAAAATATAAAATTATTGTGATGTACAAGATACATAAAGTCAAAACAATAGAAAACAACAACCACTCCACTACACCCGACACCAAAAAATCTTAAACAAATAGAACAACTTCTCCAAAACACACAAATAAGTCCACTTACCAGTCAATAAACAACACAGCACCCACAGACCAAACACATCATATACGATCTCTTCACTCGTCCTTTCTACTACAACGAGGACAGTGCACCACACCAACAAGAGCCCAAAAACAACAATATAGAATACAGAAACAATCCAAAACACACAAGACGCAACCACCAAAAAAAAACTCACAAATAAAAGAAAACAGACACACACACACAAACACAAGAAAAGCACAAAAAACAACCATAGAAAACACACAAAACACAACAAACACACCGACCACTACACAACCAAAACATACCGCACACCAACAAGCACACTCAAAACAAATAAATAAAAATACATAACAAAAATAATAATACGTACCTTCCATTTAAGCCCCAAAAAGCGCTCACACGCACACAAACCTCTCACACGCGAGAACGAACCGAGCCAAAAAAAAAAAAAAAAACACCAACAACGATGTGCATAAACTGAAAATAACGCGGGTAATCTTACACCATCTCGATTTGAATTCCAAAACAAACACTTGAGGGTCATCTTGCGACAGAATAAAATGCAGACAAGGCGAGATTTGTTGTATTATTAACGTCTGAGGGGAAGACAACTTGTCGCCTTGTTGCTGTACTCGCAAACAGGGCATGTGTGTGTGTGTGCGTTGTGTGTGTGTTGTGTGTGCGTGCTGCGTGGCGTGTTGTGTGTGTTGTGGTGGGTGTGTGTGGTCGTTAAAAAAAAAAAATAATGAGAGAATAAAGAACAACGCAGCGTGTAGATGAGATGATGATGAATGAATGTAAAAATGAGAGTGTGATGTGTAGATATAGATGATGTGATGTGTAAAAAAAAATTGTGTGTGTGTGTGGGCTGTGTGTGTGTGTTGTGTGTGTGTGTGTGTGTGGTGTCGCTGGTGCGCGCGCGCGCGTGTAGTGTGTGTGTGTGGTGTGTGTGGTGCTTGTGTGCGCGCGGCGGCGCGTGTGTGTGTGTAGTGCTGTGGTGTGTTGTGTGCTGTGTGGTGTGTGTGTTTGTGTGTGTTGTGTGTGAGAGAGAGAGAGAGAGAGAGAGAGAGAAGGAGAGAGAGAGAACGACGGACGAGGAGAGAAGAGATTGAGGAGAGAGGTGAGGAAGGAGGGATCAAGTGTGGAGAGAGATGTGACGATAACTGGTGAGTGCCACGTGAGTGAGTGAGTGAGTGAGAAAGAGAAAGGGAGCGAGGGAGCAGCCGTTAATGAGGGCCGAAGGCCGCGTCGGAGCGGACAGGACCTGAGAAGGACGGGATCCTGTAAGCGGCATCTCGCAAGAAGGACGAGAAGGAGAGACGCGAGAGAGAGACAGTCAAGAAGCCAGTCCCGAGAGAGAGAGAGACAGATGAGTACGGAAGAGAGAGGAGAGCGGAGAGAGAAGAGAGAAGAGAGACAGAGATCGACTGAGAGAGAGAGAGAGAGATGAGAGAGCAGAGAAGATGAGATCGACAGACAGACAGACCAGCATCCCAAGAAGACTGCCCCTCCACGCACGAAGACACCAGAGCGCTGCGGCGGAGACTACAGAACCAACTCGATAATGAAACCTGTCCACCACCCTTGTCATCCTGTATGACATCTCAATAGTACGTGTACTAGTTTGTCAGTCTCGACTTCACGTGTGTGTCGGTGCGCTCGTACGTCCGCTTCGTCGCACGATATAATATTACATACACAGCACACACACACACAGCACACCAGCACACACACACACACACACAGCACACCAGCACACAACACACCACACACACAGCTACTACACCATTAAAGCAGAACTTGTAGCAGACAGAGCACAAACAAATACCCCTGACATATTCTCTCATATATATATTCTTAACATTGTCCCCCACTTCGTTTTTTTCACACTTTTCCTTTTAAAGCATCCCCGAACTAGCATTAGTCAGTGCAAGCCCTGTCCCCCTATCAATGCCCCCCTCCCCCCAGCTCCCCCTGGCCGCGCCCCCCCCTGCCCCCAACCAGTGATCATACCAACCCTCAAAACACAAACATAAAAGAGATGGTTGCATGCAAGATTTACCCAGATTTTCCTGTTATTTATTATTACTTAATTCATTCATTATTCATCCTGATCTATTATGTGATTATGTATTCGATTATTTATTCATTATTATTATATAATTGAATCATGTAGTTTATTATTATTATTCAGCTTATTAATCTCATCATTATTAATTTATTATTATCATTATTCATCTATTATTATTATTTTTTTCTTTTTTCTATTTTGTGTTTTTTCTTTACAAAGGCAGATACAGCCAGAGCGGATATTTGGGGCAAATCTGGATTACGTAATCCGGGGGGGTAAACGTGACGGGCGCAGCTTCGCGAAAGCAGAACAACACTTACCAAATAAGTATCTGATTGATCGATTATTACGGTAAATTAAACAGTCTCTCTCAGCGATTCAGTTGTCCATTAGCTGCAGTGGGCATCATTTTAGGGCAATCATGGAATTCTACATGCAATGATGGATGATTAACAGTTATAATCAACAACAAGTTCCAACGAAAGAAATTAAACAATCAACTAGCGCACACAATTATACCATCAAACTACACCTCAAACATCAAATTCAAGTCAATCCCGACAAAAGCTATTCTCCTTGTAATCCTACTCGCCACAGCTCACCTCGTCACATCTCCCGCACCTTTCTCCCTCTCTCAACCTTTCTTCTCCCTCATCCCCTTCATCGCTCTCCTAGCTTCACCTTCTCTCGCTACCTCCACGAACGTCATCTCGAACCCTCTACTTCTCCCCCACTCCCTCCATTACGCACTATCCTTCACTCCTCTCAATAACTAGATCATTACCGTAATACCATACATTCCTGAATGCAATCATGTAATAATAATACCATATAGAATAATTAATAATAAGGAA
>NW_020868784.1:389387-394387 GCF_003789085.1 Penaeus vannamei
ATACACATATAAAAGCCGCATGGAAAAACATTCTTAGAAATCCATTAAACAATTTCAACACACCTTTTTATTGTAACTTCTGAGCTCCAAACAGTAAACGACTCGGCAACAAATGAATGTAATATGCTGTCCAACCACTACAACACTGGCCCCATGGTAGACCATCAACAGATTCCTATGACAAAATAAACATACAAAACATAGCAAAACACCATTATCGCATATTTATCACACACTAATATGCCTTACACCAATATCAAACATAATAATTGCCTTAATACTCACGAATATAAATCACAAAAAAAAAAAAAAAACTACGGAGAAGGGCCAGAACAACCCCTCAACTCCAACTTCCAAAGGTCAGCTGCTTCGAGGGTTTGTAAACAGAAGTCGGAGTCTCACATGATTCAAATACATGAGGCTTCACGAGCCGGCACCTCTATTCGCACAACAAAACAAAATCTCATGAGTGCATCCACACGCACACACATGTTACACACACAAATATATACATATGCACACACACACACACACACCACACACACACACACACACACACACACACCACACACACATATATTATATATATATATATATATATTATATATATGTGTGTGTGTGTGTGTGTGTGTGTGTGTGTGTGTGTGTGTGTGTGTGTGTGTGTGTGTGTCCATTTGCGTGTGTTACACATTATTTCCCTCCCTCCCTTCCTCCTTCCCTCTCTCTTTCTATCCCTTCTGCCTACTCATCCTCCTTTGCTGTCCTTCCCCAACACCGGCGTGCGGTTCCCCAAAGGAGGTGCAACTCGGCATAAGTATCTTCACAAAGAAAAGCTTGGTCTCAACTGATGCAAAAAGTTTTTTTTTCCACATTGAAGACGTTTCCTGTCTTTCCGATCTTCTGCCCTCTTCCTCCCTTAATCCCTATCCTACTTAACCGTTGGATTTGAGAGAAGAGTTTAAAAAGTTTACAGGGAAACAGGTTTCTCAACATTGATCGAAATTGCGATGTTTATTTCGTAGTGGATGCTGGCACGCAATGAAAATATGCATGACAAGCAGAGAACACCATTTGTTTGGTGGAACTACGCAAGAATCGGATATAAAAGAATATTAAGCTAAAACATTCAATGAACAAATTTATTTCCAATACGCATCGTATTTTTTTGGAAGTTTGTCGTGGTTCCTATACGCAGCTTTGGTCCTTAGTTCAGTATACGTCATGTTATTTGATTTATATTCTGGCTTTTCTTTTGTATTACGGGAAGTTTTGTCATACTGAATCTTGGGCCGAGAGCTAAAAGGGCGAATATCCAAAAATGCCAATTTTGAGATAATCTCTCACCGAAGTGGATGTTTTCCCTACCGCAATGGCCGGTTTGTTAGAATTGTTCGATGCCCGTCCCAAAGAATACTCATATACTTGACATGAATAAATAAAGAAATAAATGCATATTTATCAGTCTAGACATGCATATCAACCTGGCAAATTGATGGTTAAATGTACATCTATCAGATATATAGATAGATATGCCTTTATTTCTGCATCTGTATTTATTATAATTCATTGGGTCAGGCCTGGCACAATTTTAACAAACCGGATGCATGTGTTAGAAAAACCAGTGCCGTCTGTGCATTGTGGACGCCACACGATCGTCGTTTCGAAATCCAGTTTGCTGAAACATACGTCATACATAAATGACTGATTGCCATAGATCGTTGCATTTTGAATACATAGCAACGGAAAATTTCAGGTTGGCCGCTTTCATTATTCTATATATAGAGTCAATATGCCATTTTTATTTTGCAGATAGATTATGCAGGTACAGAAATGAAAGATGTAAATTTATTAGGGATTAATGTCGGAAATTCATTTTTTGTTATAGAATAGTATAAAAAAAACTTTAGAAATCGTATTAGGAGGAAGGGTTTAAACATCGTCAACAGTAAATGTCTTAATATATTCATTAATCGTCAAAAAATATGTTTTTTCAGTGTTTGTTTTGAAAATACGACAGTTGAAAAATGTCCTTATGAAAACTTTCCTTATGAAAACCATTCGTTATGTATTTTTTTTTTCAATGATAAGACTAATGTAACATACAGTGATTAGTAGCAGGAAAACAATTTATTTCATGAATCTCAATTAACTGAACAAATCTTTAAACTCGTTTTTATTAACATCGACTTTTTAAAACATGTTCTTGTTCTCGGCTCTCGACATCTTCCCTTTCATTTCGATAACAAACGATATATACACATTTTTTCTTCGCTACATTATATTATATTTCGTTTTATCTTGTTGCATTTTATTTTTCACCTCGCTGCATTAAAGCATTTTCTATTATATTTGATGTTCCGTTTTTTAGTTTTGTTAAGTTTAATTCCTTATTTTTTGTATATATGTGCTGCATTATTTTCAGATTTAAGCCTCACCAAAATTTCTATTCTCATTAAGATTGTTTCATGTTTCATTTTATAAGTTATGAAATAAAATGAAAACTTTACAGCTGACTGAAATAAAGGATATGGTTGGACAAGAAAGAGTTGTATTTCTTCTTATTCTAAATTATGTTGGCCTTTTCCTACTCCCTTATTCACTTGTATTTGTCTCTTTTCTGATACATTCGTTTTCTTTTATTTTAATTTCGCTTTCTCTCTCCATTTCCCTATTCTCTCCTCTCGTTTTTTTCAGTATTCGTCTCCCTCTCTCTCTCTCTCTCTCTCTCTCTCTCTCTCTCTCTCTCTCTCTCTCTCTCTCTCTCTCTCTCTCTCTCTCTCTCCCTCTCTCTTCTCTTTCTTTCTCTTCTCTCCCTCCCTCCTCCTTCCCTCCCCCCCTCTCTCTCTCTCTTCTCTTTTCCTTGTCCCGAAGTAGAAAGTTGGTTTGACACACCTTCGGGTCTGCGCCAACATATTTGCATCTGTAAAATACACCAGCTGTCGACGTAAATTGCTTTGGTGCTCAATGAAGATCGACGTAGCATCCGTTTTTTTTTCTTTTACTGTATGATCTGTCTGTCTTTCTGTCTGTCTGCCTGTCTCTCTCCTCAGTGTTTAACTGTATGTTCTATGTCTCCCTTCTCTCTCTTTCTCCCTCTCTGTCTGTCTCTGTTTGTCTCTATCTTTCTGTCTCTGTCTGTCTGTCTGTCTGTCTCTGTCTCTCTCTTCTCGCCCTCACAACCGTACTATTTCTCTTTTGGTACCTATGTATGTATATATATATATATATATATATATATATATATATATATATATATATATACATATATATATTCATATGTGTGTCTCTCTGTTTCTGTTTTTTTTTTGTCTGTCTCCCTTTTTCCCTTTATACACACACACACACACACACACACACACATATATATATATATATATATATATATATATTATATATATATATATATGTGTGTGTGTGTTGTGTGTTGTGTGTGTGTGTGTGTGTGTGTGTGTGTGGTTGCATTTCTATGTAAATGTATATACATATATACATATGTGTATATATTGTGTAGATTTGTGTGTATTTGTGTGTATGTGTGTATGTTCCCTACCCTTTTCAATTCGCTTGGAAATCTCTCTGCGTTTGTATTCATATGTATATATCAACATATATGCACATACGAATAGAGATAGGTGGGTGAGTGTTTATACATGCATGTGTACGTCGACCTGTCCCCGCGTTGGCAGTTCGCAGACCGCGCCACCGCAAGGCTATATTTCTTGAGCGTTCCGTCTTTTCAGAATCTGGAATTTTCCAAAGAGTAAACGACTCGGCAACAAATGAATATAAAATGATGTCCAACCGCTAGAACGCTGGCCACGTGGTAGAACATCCACATATTCCTATGACAAAATAAACATACAAAACATAGCATAACACCATTATCACATATTTATTACACGCTAATATGCCTTAACATCAATATCAAACATAATAATTGCCTTAATACTCACGAGAAAACAAATCACAATGAAAAGAAGGGCCAGTGCAATTCCTCAACTCCCAACTTTCCAAGGTCAGCTGCTTCGAGGGTTCGTAAACAGAAGTTGGAGTATCACATGATTCAAATACATGAAGCTTCACGAGCTGCTGCCTCTATTCGCACAACAAAACAAAACCTCATGATTCCAAACACACACACACACACACACATTTATATATGTGTGTGTGTGTGTGTGTGTGTACATTTATGTGTGTACACATTATTTCCCTCCCTCCCTTCCTCCTTCCCTCCTCTCTCTTTCTATTCCTTCTCCCTACTCATCCTCCTTTACTGTCCTTCCCCAACACCGGCGTGCGGTTCCCCAAAGGAGGTGCAACTCGGCATAAGTATCTTCACAAAGAAAAGCTTGGTCTCAACTGATGCAAAAAGTTTTTTTTTCCACATTGAAGACGTTTCCTGTCTTTCCGATCTTCTGCCCTCTTCCTCCCTTAATCCCTATCCTACTTAACCGTTGGATTTGAGAGAAGAGTTTAAAAAGTTTACAGGAAAACAGGCTTCTCAGCATTGATCGAAATTGCCATGTTTATTTCGTAGTGGATGCTGGCACGCAATGAAAATATGCATGACAAGCAGAGAACACCATTTGTTTGGTGGAACTACGCAAGAATCGGATATAAAAGAATATTATGCTAAAACTTTCAATGAACAAATTTATTTCCGATACGCATCGTATTTTTTTGGGTTTGTCGTGGTTCCTATACGCAGCTTTGGTCCTTAGTTCAGTATACGTCATGTTATTTGATTTATATTCTGGCTTTTCTTTTGTATTACGGGAAGTTTTGTCATACTGAATCTTGGGCCGAGAGCTATAAGGGCGAATATCCAAAAATGCCAATTTTGAGATAATCTCTCACCGAAATGGATTTTTCCCTACTGCAATGACCGGTTTGTTAGAATTGTTCGATACCCGTCCCAAAGAATACTCATATACTTGACACGGATAAATAAAGAAATAAATGCATATTTATCAGTCTAGACATGCATATCAACCTGGCAA
>NW_020868784.1:418159-420659 GCF_003789085.1 Penaeus vannamei
CCCTCCTCTCTTGAGAATACCTTAAAGCACATTTCACAGAGATGAAGCTTCTCCCTTGCATGCACTCTCATATGACGTAAAAGTTTAGTCTTGCAGTGGAATATTTTCCCACACACCGCACAACCTAAACCCTCCTCTCTTGCTTCCACTTTTTCCCCTCCCAATGCCTGATCATCTGCGAAGCAAGCATTTCCATAATCTTCAGCTCCAAATGGCCCTGATAATGACAACGGATCTTCTTCACATGGCAAATTTTCGGAGTCATTTCCAACTGTTACCTCACCAATATGTTTGACTTCAGACAAAGAACTTCCCTGCTTCAGTCTTTGCTCTTCTTCAGTCTTTACATATATAACAATCTCTGCATTTGTATCTTCAAAAACTTCTTCTTTTATTCCTTGCAAATCCTCCTCGGTGGTTTCTTCAATATCCTCTTCCTTTACAGCAATAAATTCAATTGTGCTGCTCTCCCCTTTCATATCCATGGTGTTCATCAAAGTCACTTAGTCACTAATCACAACAATGGCTGTGGGAGAAAGAAACAGTGATAATTGAGTAATCTTTGGCAAACTACAGATGACGATACATTATGATAATATTAACAATAATTGTTACCACTATTGTTACAATATACAGCATATGCCGAATAAATAACAATGAATAATGATAGTTTTTAACATTGTTTTTGTTGCTATCATTGTTATTATTATAGCCAAGATATTTAAAACTAATGATTACAATAAATATTATTCATATTAATAATCTATCAAATGAGAAAAACATGAACAGAGTTGGTGGCACAAATAATAAAAATAACCATGTAATTCACTGGAATCAATTAATTCAATAGAAAAGTACTGTTGCTACAGCAGGCTTCCTATTTTGTGAGAATATAAACATCACCTTGTGTTGCACTGCAGATATTCACAATGCAGACGACAAAGAAATTAATACCGTATATCCAATATCATTAACATGTCATCCAACTTACTCAGCAGCTGACTTTACACCCATAAATTTTCCACAAAACCTTTACACAGATTTAAGTATATTTCTTGATGGTATTACAGACCCTAAAGATATGAAATACAACAGTCTAATGATGGTATAATTAGGGCAATAGAACAAACTTATGCGAAAAACTGTCATAATTATAAAACTATACGACTGATGCATTGAAAATTATTCCTCAAAATTTATTTATACTCAAAAAAGTGCCACAAACTATATAATACCAATTCCTTACAAGCCATTGGTAGGACTAACACTCATATAACTGAAGGCAGACAAAGACAATACAACACACACACAACACACACACACATACACACACCACACAACACACGCACACACACACACACACGCAATACACACACACGAATACACACACCACGCACACACGCACGCACGCACGCACACACACACACACACCACACACACACACACACACACACCACACACACACACACACACACACACACACAGCAACACACAAACCACACATTGCACCCCACACATAATATATAATATAATATAATATACATTTAACATACATCATACAATATATACATAATATATATATATATAATATATTAACATAATATACAATAATACATATTATATAAAATAATGATAATATACATACATACCACTATATATACATACATATATAAACCTAATACCATATAAACATACTTACATATATATACATATATACAATATATACATATTACAATATCTACATATACATTATTACATACATACATAATATCATACCATACATATATACATACCATACATATACTACATATAACCATACATACAACATATATATACAATATACTACATATATATACATAACATATATAAACATATACAATATATACCAATATTTATATATATAATATATATTATACAATTTTAATATTTTAATCATATTTAAAATACAATACATATATAAATATACAAATACATATATAAATAAACATAATACAATATTACATATATACATTCACCCTCACATCACTATATATCTAGAACACTAAACACAACCATATAATATAATATACATAATGTCATAATATATACATTTAAACATATACCATAATACATAAACATATACCTAATATAATAAAAATATACATTATAACCAACAATTTATATACTATACATATACACATAGTACATATACATATACACATAATATATACATTATACATATATATACATATACATATAATTAAAACAATACATATAACAATCACTATACATAATATACATATATAACCATATAACTTATATATAATACTACATACTAAATACATATACATATATATATATTCTCATCTACCCGACTTTATACTATACACCTTTTCCCTTAGTCATCTGTGACTTATATATACCTTCAACAAATATCATATACTATTATTGAATATATACGATATGAACGATATAATAGTGTAACCATATATAATAGTACATGATAACGACTGGTAGGATG
>NW_020868784.1:430659-433159 GCF_003789085.1 Penaeus vannamei
CACTGCATCATATTCATCAAGGCAGGAAAGTAGGTCATTTTCACAGTTTGACCAGTCCTTGTTAACCATGGGACAAGCATTTAGGGGGAATAGAAACAGTTCCAGTACAAGTATTAAGAGATGGCTGTTGGAAAAGTAGGAGAAGAATCCGGGGAGAGAGGGAGGGTGTTAGATGTCACAGATTAGAGGGTGTTATAGGAAAGTATGGTAACAAAAAGGGGAAAAGAGGGAAGTAAATGAAGTAGAGCAGGGATTAATAAAATGGGAAAGGTTAAGGGGGTAGAACAATTGAGTGAATTGCATTGTATCTGTGACTGGGGAAGGAATAGGGACACTGTTCAAGGAAAACATCAATGGCTGTTGGAGAAGAAGAATCCAAGGGATGAGAAATGGGGATTGGGGAAGGTGGTCAAGTATCAGGAAGAATGTCTGGAGGGGAGGGGTCTGGAGAAAGACACTGTTGTGATGGAGGGGATTTGTGTGAGTATTCAAGTGGGAGCGGTAGAGAGGGTTGGGTATTATGGGAGGGTGTAGGAAGAAGGAGGGTGGAGGGAACTTGAGGAGTAGGATGGATATCTGTAAATACTTTAAATGTAGAAGGGGTAGGAACAGAGGGATTGGGGGGTGGATGAGGGAGCGGAGTGTTCCCTTGGGTCATCTTTAGGAAGTTTTGGATGTTTTCAAGGGTTTCTTCAGGAGAGTTGGGTGAAGAGGACTGAGAAACAAAGGTTCTCTTTAGAGGAGGAGAAAAGGAGACAGATATCTGAGGAGCAGAAGAAGAGGAAGGTGTAGGAGAGGATGTAGTAGGAGTGGATCGTGTAGGCTGCCTGTTGCAACGAATAAAGAGAGGAGGAGGGGTAGAGATTGGAGTATCTGGATTAAGATTGGAAAATGAATTTGACTGGGGGATAGGGTGAGTAGATGTAGGATGGTTCTGAGTATAGGGAATTAATACAGAAACATCTTGTGAAGATGGCGGGGGAGTAGAGCAAAGGACTGTTTTGGAATTAGTTGAGAGAGAAAAACCTCATCTTCATGCTTCTTGTCTGGCTTTGAGTGAGGCCTAGTTTGAATCTGAGGACTGCTACCTCACATTCAAGCTTATGGACAGGGTAGTTCCTATAAAATACAATATGGGAGTCTCCGCAATCAACACATGTATGTGACCGAGTAGGACAATTTGAACGGTCATGACCAGGTTGGGCACATAGAGAGCAGCAGGCTATGGAGCGACAATGTTTGATTTGGTATGTAGGTCGTTTTCACAGTCTGACCAGTCCTTGTTGTAAATAGGACACGCATTTGGGGGGGTAGAAACAGTTGCAGTACAAATATTAAGAGGGGTGACGTTCAGCAGGAATGGGTTTGCCAGTGAGGTCAGTTAGGGTAGATAGTGTACTTTAGATTCAGATGGAACTGTGACAAGGCATGAACAATTGGAGCGGCTGCAAAAGGTAACCTTGCCTACATGTTTATGGAGGCACTGCTGAAAGAGAAGGGTATTCTCAGAATAGGGGGCTGTGGGGGAATCACAAAGAATCAATCTGACTTGGCTGGGCCAAAGAGAGTACTCAGAAAATGCAGAGGTAAAGGCAGTAGAAGGACAAGGGCAACAGGAAGATGGGGTGGTGTGGAGTGGAGTAAATCTGTGGGGGAGGACAATAAGGATGCAGAGTAGAAATAAGGGAAGAGGGGATAGACATTGAAGAGGACTGTGCAATAGGAGATGGAGAGGAGAATGTTAGGAGAGGGGAAGGGGCACTTTTTGGAGGTTGAGTCATAACCTGGGTGGATGTTTTGGAATGGATAGATTTGTCAGTAAGTGTCAAGGAGTGGGTATTAGTATCAGTGGTCAGAGCCATGGTCAAAGGACGGGTAGGGGTCAGAAAACCATCAAAATCAAATTTAGATAGGCTAGTTGATGAAGGGGCAAGCCTTAATGCCCCTATTAAGGGTAAAGAATCTTCATTATTGGCCTGAATATAAAATGGGGAAAAGAAACGGTCTACCACTCAGGGTCCCCATACGGAGTAAGGCCTAGGCAATCAACCAAGGGAATACCGTGCCCATGGCTCCCAGAGGCTATTCATGACTGATACAGAGCCAGCCTTTCATCCTTTCAGCATGGCTTTCACACCTTAGGAATGGGATACACCTTAGAGGAAGGGGATAAAGAAGATACAGAAGAATAAAGGAGAGAAGAAAAGAGCAAAATTAATTGAGGCAAGGGCTGAGGCCCAAGGTAGAGGTGATCCCCTACACTGGGCCTCAATCTCTCTCTCCTAGGCCCTCCCATGACAGTGAGCAAGGTATTGGGAAGGTAACAATGATATAAATGAAACAGTTTACAAAGTGTCTGCACCCCTATGAGACTAAGTCCCTGTTTTTGACTTACTCCCCACATGGCATTTCTTGTGACCTATTTTCTCTTCGTAGATTACTTCATGTATCAGTGAGTGCCAGACTGGAAACCTTATTAAATACACAGGCAACTTTTTCA
>NW_020868784.1:445659-456556 GCF_003789085.1 Penaeus vannamei
AGGGATGCTGAAAAAAATAAAACAAAAAAATACGAAAGGAATCTATACTTGGGTGATGCCTCAGCAAAATGTGTTTATATATTATAGGCTGACGTCAGGCCTGATTTCATTGATCATTTCCGCAGATTGCAGACCGCTTTCAAAGGCTCAGAGTCAGTAAGCTCTCTAAATTGATACTCGTTTGGCTCTCTCCTACGCTCGCGCATGCCGCTTTATGCGTGGCACAGATCGGTCACCGAATATCAGTCAAATGAGCGTTCGTATCAGCTTCGGATCTATGATAATCCTCGGCGGTGTCAGGGAGGATTAGAGGTTGGGTATAACCATCTTCCTTAAATGATAAAACGTATATAACACACTTTACATGTGGTAAATATAAATATGATGCATAGAGGGAATTAAGGAAAACATGATGCCATTAAGGATTGAAAATGTCTATAAGGAAGAGTAAAGTTTTTATATGCACCTTGTCACGGCTGCTGTCTATGCAGTGCTGTGTGTCTTACGTGGAATAGCTACCAACTCTACGGAGTTCACCACTTTATTGCGCCCTCCAATCAGCATTTCCTTACAGCACTCGCCAACTGTATGACTGAAGTAACTCCTGCACACACCGCCACCTTTAATCGGTTTGCAGGACAAGGGAAGCCTCAAATGTACTCAGAGACAACACAATGTCCATCTCATTTTCCTTATTGTAACTGATTCCATCTGGATTAAATAAATAACTGTCGAGAGAACAGGTTGAATAATAACGAATTATAAGGGAGATTATGATCTTGTACATAGATGAAGCAGCTGGTAAGAAAATCATCAAATATAACGGCGGTTGTACAAAATAAGCGTGAATGAACCAGTGAACCAATGACGATTCATCTTTATTCGTGTTTTTACAATAAGTCGACAAGAAGTAGGCCTACCCGATACCATGCACTCAGGATACATCTTTGCTCTTCCTTTTCCTACAAATATCTCTTATTTTCCATCTCTCTACTAAAATACCATCATCACTACTGCAGAAACAAAACATATAAGAGATTTTTTTTTTTAAAATAAGCGGTTAAACGCAAAATTGTATCATTGCCTGAAAGAAAACTGATCTGCTCCTGTCACTGATACTCCCGTGACTTGCACTGTATACATCGATGGCAGGAATGTGGGAGATGCAGTTTCACTTCTCTCTCTCTCTCTCTCTCTCTCTCTCTTCCTTCTCTCTCTCTCTTGTCTCTCTTCTCTCTCTCTCTCTCATCCCTTCCCCTCCTCTCTCTCCCCATGTTGTGGCTGTGCTGTTGCTGCTCTTCTTTCCTCTCTCTCCGCCTCTCCTCTCGTTGTCTGTCTCTCGCTCCTCTCGCTCTCTCACTCGCCTTCCTCTTCTGTGCTCGTCTGTCTGTGTGTGTGGTGTCGGTTCTTCTCTCTCTCGCTTCTCTCTCTCTTCTCTGTGCGTGTGTGGGGTGCTGTCTGTGCTCCTTCTGTTGGGCTTTGCTGTGTGGGTGCTGCGTCTTTTTCGTGTTGTCGGTTCGTGTGTGTGTGTGTGTGTTGTGTGTGTGTGTCTGTGTCGTGTTGCCTCGTGTGGTTGTCCTTTTGTGTTTCTTTTTGTGTTGTGTGCTTTTCGTGGTTTCTCTGTTCGTGTTGTGTGTGTCTGCTCGTGTGCTTCTGCTGTTTCGTGTTCTGCGTTCGTCGTGCTCGTTCTGGTCTGTGTGTTTTGTTGTTCTCTTTCTTCCTTGTTTTCTTTGTGTTCTCTTGTTATTTGCTTCTTTTTCTATTCTTTTTCTCTTTTCTCTCTCCTTCTCTCTTCTCTCTCTTTCTCTCTTTCTCTCTTTCTTTTCTTTTCTCTTTTCTTCTTCTGTTTTTCTCTCGTCTTTTCTCTATCGTCTTCTCTTCTTCTCTTCTCTCTTCGCTCCTTCTCTCTCTCTCTCTTGTTTTTCCTGATCTACTCACCTCTCTCTTCTCTTTGTATTTTGGTTGCGTGTTCTTCTCTCTCTCTCTCTTCTCTCTCTCTCTGTTCTCTCTTCTCTCTCTCTCTCTCTCTCTCTCTCTCTCTCGCTCTCGCTCTCTCTCAATTTCCTATCTTCCTCTCTTCTTCTCCGCTTCTCTCTCTTCTCTCTCTCTCTCTCTCCTCTCTCTCTCTCTCTCTCTCTCTCTCTCTTCTCTCTCTCTCTCTCTCTCTCTCTCTCTCTCTCTCTCATTCTCTCATTTCTCTCTCTCTCTCTCTCTATTCTATCTATCTATCTATCATTATCTTCTATCTTCCCCTCTCTCCCTCCCCTCTCTCTCCTTCCCTCTCTTTCCTCTCCTCCCTCTTCTCTTCTCCCTATTCCCTTCTTCTCTCTCTCCTCTTCCTCTCATCTCTTCTCTCCTCTCCTACTCTCTCTCCCTCCCTCTCTCCTTCACCTCCTCCCCACCTTCTCTCTCTTCTCTCTCTTTCTACACTCACTTACCCTCTCTTCTAACCTCGCCTATTTATATTAAACGTGATTTATTATTATATTATTATATATATGTATTATTATATTATATTATATAATAAATTATATTTTATTATATATGTGTTGTTTTATTTTGTTGTGTTGATGTTGATGTGTGTGTTGGTTATGTGCTGTCTTCATCTGTTTTGTGGGTCGTTGTCGCGTGCGGTCTGTTGATTTCGTTGGTCTGGATGTGTGTGTGTGTGTGTGTGTTTGTTTTAGTGATTTGTGTTTGTTGTGTTGTGTGTGTGTGTTGTGTTTGTGTGTTTTATTTTTTGATGTGTGGTGTGTGTCGTTGTGTGTGTGTTGATATGTTGTGTGTGTATGTGTGGGTGTAAAATTATATATATAATTAGTATTAGGTTGGTAGTATAATAGTATATATGATGCGAGGCGAGACAGAGAGAGGAGGAGACGGGGAGGGGAGTGGAGGGGGGTGGGGTTTTGGGTAGGAGGAGAGGGTTAGGGGGAGGAGGGTGATGAGGGAATGTGATGGGGGGGGGGGGGAGTGGTGGGTTTGGGGATGTAGGGATTTGGTAATTGGAGTGGGTGGAGTAGGTGAGTGGGGGGGTGTGTGGGTGAGGTATAGGGGGAGGTGTGCAAGGGGGGGGGGGGTATGTGGGGGTGTTGGTTTGGGTGGTGGTGAGGATGGGACGGGTTGGTGGGATATGGTTGTTTTGGTTTTTTGTTTTTTTTTATATATATTAGATTTGTTGATTTGGATTTTTTGGACAGTATCATGGTAATATGATCTTGATGTTATGTTTGAGATGATGAGAGAAGAAGTTATAATTTTTGATTGAGAGAGAGAGATGTGAATGATTTTATTTTGTGAGATGATATATTTTGTTTTGTTTGTAATAGGTATTGGTGAATTGTGAATTGGTGGATTGAGGAGAGAGAGAGAGTTATTGTATATTGTTGTGTGATGTGTGTGAGAGGAGGAGTAGTTATTGAATATGGATGTGTATTTAGTATTTAGATTTTGATATTTGCATTTTATTGGGGTGATTTTGTGTTGCTCTGGATACGATGAGTAGGATCGTGAGATATAGTGATAGATGATGAGCTGTTGAGATGATATTGTATGTTGTTTTGGATGATTCTGTGTGGTTTGTGTTGGATGTTGTGGTAGTATGGGGATTGGAGATTGGATTGGGTAGGTTGATGAGAATTGATGATGATAGTAGATTGAGAATGAGATATTCTTAGAGGACATAGAGTGCATCAAGAGACAGGTAAAGGTACAGAGATGAGTAGACGATTAAGAGAAAAGAAGTAAGAGAGATTGAGTGATGAGTATGATGAGATGAGTGGAGTGAGGAGAGACATGTGAGATCGATGTAGACAGGATTTGTAATTTGATGTGACGAGATTACTGATTTGTTTGATTGGATGTACGATGTGATGGAGCTGTAGTTGGTTGTGTGTGAGGACTGTAAGATGGAGCGATTGAGTTGACTATGTGGGTAATGTATGGGATCTATGTGATCTATGGTATGATGTCAGAGACATGGAGACATGATTAGTGGACAGTAAGAGACATGACAGTAGACATGGAGAATCTTAGTGAATGAGTTCCAGTGTATGGACATGAATGAGATGATTGAGAGGAGAGTAGATCAAGTATGAACAGATGACAGAGGGACAGATAAGAAAGAGAGAGGAGAGACAGATTTATTTAGACTAGGAGACAGTTACTGTATCTAGTAGACATGAATGAAAGTAATGAATAGAAGACAGAGACGAAACGGGGACAGGCAGACGAAAGGGACAGATGTACTAGATTGATAATGGATGAAGGAGAGAAGAGTATGAGGACGATGAGAGATGAGAGTAGATCGAGATCGAGATGAGAGAGATGGAGAGGAGTTATGAAGAGATGATAGAATGATATTGATGAGAGAGAGAGAGTAATAGATTAGTGATATAAGATGAATCATGAGACAGAACTAGATATGAGGGTCAGATTCGAGATGATGTAGGAGATTTGAGTAGATTTTTATTGTGTATTGTTGAGATTGTTTATGTTATTTGAGATGAGAAGAGCAGAGTTTCAGAGAACAGAAAAGGGACTAGATGAAGAGAGATCTGTAGAGACAGTTTGAACATGAGTACATTGAGATTCAGTAGTACAGAGTACAGATGACAGTGTATGACTAGTAGGACAGAGACTAGAGACAGAGAGCATGATAGATGAGAGTAGATGATGATGCATGAGAGTAGAGAGACAGAGATCAGAGACAGAGTACAAGTAGACTAGTAAGACTAGATACAGAGATCAGATGTATTTAGAAAGATTTGAGAGAGAGAGGAGACAAACCGAACAGAGACAGAGAGAGAAAGAGAGAGGACCAGAACGAGACATGTGTACATGCTGAACAGAGACAGAGACAGAGAGGACAGAGACAAGAGACAGATGACTCAGAGACAGAGACAGAGACAGAGACAGAGAGATCAGAGTATGAGTACAGATTGACCTAGAGTGACAGAGACAGAGACTAGAGACAGAGATCAGATGACAGAGATCTAAGAGTAATTCAGAGACTTTTAGAGACATGACATGTTTTCTGGTATCATGGTAGTCAAGTATGACAGAGGACAGTGAGAAAGAGATCAGTGGACGAAAGGGACAGAGAGAGATGTATTAGAGATTTTTGTACTTTTATTAGTTTTTTTGATATTTTATTTTGTTCTGATGAGGAGGATTTTGTATGAGAGAATTGGTATTGTTTTATAATTGATATCGCTATAGTGTTTGATTGGTTTGTTATTGTTTGTGTATGTTATCTTATGTTTGTGGTTGTGTATTTTTTCAGTATTATGAACTTAGAGACAGAGGTAGACATGTTTTTTTTATCTTTTTTGTGTGGTGGTCATTGATGGGTTTGCTTTTATTGAGCATGTTGTCAGAGATGAGATGTACGAGAAAGTGATATAAGTAGAAAGAGATAAGTGAAAATGAGAAAGAGGATACAGAGACATTGTAGGATTTTATGATGGGATAAGGATGTTTTTTTTATGTGTTTTTTTTTTTTTGATTTTTATTGAACCTTTTTTTGGAGTAGAGATGAGAGGCAGAGAGAGAGGAGAGAGAGAGAGAGAGAGATAAGAGAGATGAGAGAGATGTCAGATTGTGAGATTTATGTGATGAGAGAGAGAGATGAGAAAGTATGTTAAATGAAGTAGAGAGTTAGAGAGAGATTGCACAGAGCTGTTGCACTGTGGTGCTCCCTCTCCCTGTTCGCCCGGCCGTTGCGCACATTCCCTCCCCGTGTCGTCTTAACTAGCGTAATTACTTTGTAACGCCGTTTTTCTCTAATCCTGCAAACACGTGAGGAAAAGGAAGACACGCTTCTCCCTCATAGTCTGACCGAGGCGTATGCGAGTGATTCCTGAATGAGTATTTGAGGCAAATTCGGCTTCAAATGGATGCGAAAGGCGACCTGCCGTGACCTGGGCGAAGAGCCTGCAGGTCACGGGACTACTTGGGACTCTTTCGCCTCGGGACCTTAGTGCCTAAACTGACCTCCACTCTGTTTGTTTGTTTGTTTGTTTTGGCTCGAATTCTCTTAACAATTGTTTGTTTCCCCTTTTCGCTGTCTGCTGTCTGTTTCTCTCTCTCTCTCTCTCTCTCTCTCTCTCTCTCTCTCTCTCTCTCTCTCTCTCTCTCTCTCTCTCTCTCTCTCTCTCTCTCTCTCTCTCTCTCTCTCTCTCTCTCTCTCTCTCTCTGGATGCTAGCAAGGCAACTAAGACGTTTTAAGTTAAGAGCTTCAAAATAAAGATTTTTCGTCTTTTATGCGATTAATAGCACTATTTCTATCATTATCATTATTGTTATTGTTGTCATTATCATTCTACCATTAGTATCATTATAATTGTAAGTGTCAATGTTATCCTTGTATCATCATTATTTTATTTCATTATCTTCATAAGTATTATTGATATCATTATTTTATTATCATCATTTTACTGCCATTATCATTGTCTTTTGTCATTATTAATTATTATTATTATTATATATTATTATTATTATTATTATTATTATTATTATTTATTATATTATTATTATTATTATTATTATATTATTATTATTATTATTCATCATCACGATTCCTTTATTTTGCTGTCATTACTCTATTACCATTATCGTCATTATCACTATCGGCATCAGTTTATATTATTCAATCACACACACACATACACATACACACACACACACACACACACCACACACACACACACACACACACATATATATATACTAATAAATATATATATATATATTTATATATATATATATATTTTTTTTTTTTTTTTTTTTTTTTTTTTTTTTTTTTTTGCTCTTCTTCGGCGGAAAGCAACTCGCCACGACTCCCAACCTTGCCTCTTGCCTCCCAATCGCTTTATCATCATTATCTTTATTATCTTATTTATTATCATAATTACCTTCGTAACTGGAAAGTGAGATATCGCTTCCATTCGTGACATGAGTTACCTGTAATTATGAATAAAAGATTGATGTCAACAACAGCAGCAATAACAACGGCAAACGTAATGATAATATTGATAATAAAGTTACAAATAATAGCAACAATGTAATAATAAGCATATTAGATAATATAATGATTGAATGAATAATATAATAATGTAATAATAATAACATTAATAATTAACCGAATATTAATATTGACAATAATTTTAATGATGATAATATAGCAATACAACACAACAATAAAATAATGGTAATAAGAATAATGAAACCATAATAGTAATATTAATGATAATAGTAATAACAATCATTATAATATAGATGGTGATGATAATAAGCATGGTTGCAATAATAATAATCATAATAATAACAACAATAATAATGATAACACTGGTAATGATGACGATAACGATCATTATAATGATAATAAAAATATTAATATATAATGTGAATATATAAATTATAATACTAATAATGATCATATAAAAATTATTTAATTATAATAATGTACTATATAGAAATATTTATATATAATATGATATAAAAATATTAATATTAATTGATCAATTAAAATAATTATTTTATTAATTATATTTTAATGATCATAAATAAGGATTTTATTAATAATAAATGATCATAAAATAATTAAAAATATAATGATCATTAAGAATATTAGTGATAATATCATGATAAAAAATATTAATAATCAATGATAATATAAATAGTAATAATAATAACTCTTATATTTGATAATGTGATTATATTGATAACAAGTTATTATTTTTTCTATTATTAACTATGTATGCTATAAAAATATTAATAATTCATCTTAATTATTATTGTTACTATTATTGTTATTATTACTATATTTATCTTATTATTTTTTAACTATTGCTGCATGATATATTTTGGCAATTCATTTTTTTGTCTGTTTGCATTTATATTAAAATATACACGTAGCGTCAAACCGTAGTGAAAATGATAACTTGGCATCTATCCAAGGAATACATTTTGTCATTAAGGAGAGTACATAATATGTGTCATGATGGTCTTCTGTTTGTTTTCTACTTTTTTATAATATTGTGTTTCATGTCATGTCATCTCCTTCCCCTTTTTCTTATTCCCCTCCTTCTCACTCTCTTCTTCCTCTGTTTCTATTTTATTCTTCTTTCTTTCTCCCCTTTTTCTCTCTCTTTCTTCTCCCTCCTTTCATTTCTTCCTCTCTCCCCGTCTTTTTCTTTCTCCCTCTCCGCCTCTCCGCCTCATCCCCCTCTCCCCCCCTTCCCCGCTCCCTCCTTCTTCCTGCCTTCTGCCAACTCCCCTCTCCCTTCCCCCCTTCTCCATTCCCCCTCTTTCCTCCTCTCCGCCTCTCCGCCAATCCCTCTCGCTTCAATCCCCCTCCCTCCCCCTCCCCCCTTGCTTTCCTTTTGTCTCTGTCGTTTCTTTCGTTTCGGAGCCTCTCGTGACGTCATCCTCACAGCTGATCAATGTCGCTGAATTTGTTTATTGATTAATTTCTAAATAGGAGTGCAACTTGATTTTTTTTTTAATTCTGTTTTGTTAATGTTTTGCGGTTGGTTATTTATTTTTCATTTTTCATAGTCGTTATCATTTATTATTTCATCTTATTATCGATATTGTTTGTCTGTTATTTTATCTTTATTTTATATGAGTAATGGTTCAATTTTCTAATGAAATAAGTAATTATCGATAATGATAATGTAATTGATTATTCTATGATAATTGTTTATTTTTGTGTTTTTATTTATTTATATTTTATCGATTTATTTTTAATTTTTCATTACTGTTTATTATATATTACTTTTATTGTTGTTTGTTATTTATGGTTTATTCATGGTTATTATTTTTCCTTTTATTCGGTATTATACTCATTACGCTTAGTGTTCTTTTGTTTATTATTGAACCATTGTCCATCTGTTTTTTATTATGGTATGTTTGATTTACCATTAGTCTTTTGTAATTTGAGCTGTTGTGTTGTAGTTTTAGATGTGTATTCTATAGTTCATTATGTTCTATTGACGGTTTTGTGGGAGTTGAGGTCGGATGTCTGTTGTTGTGTAGTTTTATGTTGGGGGTGGTGGGAGAGGGGATGATGGTATATGTGATTATGGTGAGGTTGTGCTAATTATGTTTGTGTGGATTTGTGCCATGGTTTTATTTAATATCATCATTTTTGTTTTTGGGTTTTGGGTAGATTCTTTTCCTTTTTGTTTTTTCTATTTTATTATTCGATTTTGTTTAGTTAATTATGTATGGTATATTTTTATGTTTATAGTGTCATCATTCGCTTGTTATCGTTGATCGTGTTTTATTCTTTTTGTTGATATAGTGTGATTTGTATTTTTATTATTTTTATTCTGGTATATTATGTTTGCAATATATTTTGTGGTAGTGCTATTTTGTGGGTGTTAGCTTGAGGTTTCCTTGGTTCTCGATTGATTACTATGGATGTCGAGTGATTTTGTGGATTATGCATACGATTATTAGTCTCATCTTGGCATTATTACTATTTCTATTTTCATTAGCTTGTATTTCTGTTTTGTGGTTTTATTCTGTTTTAGTTTCTATATCCTTGGGTTTTGGTTGGAGTGTGTGTGTAAAGTATTAATAGTGCTGAGTTGATTTCTTAGTGAGGCGAGCATATCTGTATATGATTTTATTGTTGTCAAGTGAGTGGCTTAATGAGTGAGAGGTGTGGGTTGTGTTAAGGATTTGATTGATCGTATTATTTAGGTATACGCGTTAGTATCATTGTGTCAATGTAAATATGTAACTATTTGATGTCATTTTGAGATTATTGATTATTTTTGTGTAATATCTTCTTGTCCCCTGTTAGCCGCCCGCGCGCGGTCATTATCTGGTTCTCATCTCTGTTCTCTCTCGGTCCTCTCTTTCTTCTTTTTCTAGGCTGGCATCTTCTCAATCGTCTTCTGGTTGGTTTTAGGTGGCGTGCCTTCTGTGGTGGGCTTCGTGCTCTCGTCTTGCGGGTGCGTGCGTCTTCTCGGTGCCCGGTCGGTTCTTGCTGCTCTGTCTCTCGTCTTGTCTGTGCGTTTCGTCTCGTGCTTGGCGGTCTGCCGCGTTCCGTCGTCTCTCTCTCTTATCTGCTTGTTCTGGCTCGTATTGCTCGGGTGGGGGGTCTGCTTTCGTTTTGAGCTTGTTTTTTGTTTTTCCTTTGCGTCTCGTCGTGCGGCTCTCCCCCGCTTCTTGTTTCTCTATGCTTCTTGCTCCTTTCGTCTCTTTCTCTCTCTTTGTGCTTGCTTTTTTGTTGTTGCTCGTGCTTGCTCCTGCTTTCGTTGCTTTCTCTCTTCTCTCTCTCTCTCTCTCTCTCTCTTCTCTCTCTCTCTCTCTCCTCTCTCTCTCCCTCTCTCTTCTCTCTCTCTTCGTTCTCTCGTTCTGCTCGTCCTCTCTCTGTGCGTCTGTCTTCTCTGTTCTGCTTTGTCTCTGTTGTGTCGTCTCTGCTCTCATCTTCTTCTTCGTTGGCTCGCCTCTCTTGCGTCTCTCTCCTTCCTCTTGGTCGTGCCGGCCTTTCTTGCCCTCTCTCTCTCTCTCTCTCTCTTCTTCTTCTTTCCTTCTCTCTCTTTCTCTTTCTTCTCTCTCTTCTCTCTCTTCTCTCTCTTCTTCTCTCTCTCTTCTCTCTCTTCTCTCTCTCTTCATCTCTCTCTACTAACTCTTTTCTATTTATGCGAGTGTCGCCAAAGCTTGATAGGCTAATGGTGCGGTTCACACTAGCACTTTTTTTCGTTTTTTTTTTTTTTTTTTTACATATTTTCTCTAAATTTTGTTCATCTGATTTTTTGTGAGCGAATTGTCTCGATATATTTTTCCAGTCAGTTCGATATATGATTCTGTTTTCTCACGTCTTAAATACCTAGTTTAGCGTTCAACTTTGTCCAGCAAAGCATAGTAACAAATCGGAGAG
>NW_020868784.1:461917-464417 GCF_003789085.1 Penaeus vannamei
CCTCGTTTCCGCCTTCCCCTTCCCCCTCGTTTCTTCTTGCCTTTCCCCCTCTCACTTCCTTCCCTCGTTTCTTCTTGCCTTCCCCTTCCCTCGTTTCTTTTTGCCTTCCCCCTCACTTCCCCCTCGTTTCTTCTTGCCTTCCCCCTCACTTCCCCCTCGTTTCTTTTGCCTTCCCCCTCACTTCCCCTCGTCTTCGCCTTCCCCTCACTTTCGTTCCTTGCCTTCCCCTGCACTTTCCCCCTCGTTTCTTCTTGCCTCCACTTCCCCTCGTTTCTTCCCTTCCTTCCCCCCTCTTTCTTGCCTTCCCCTCAACTTCCCCCTCGTTTCTTCTTGCCTTCCCCTCACTTCCCCCTCGTTTCTTCTTGCCTTCCCTTCCCCCTCGTTCTTCTTGCCTTCCCCTCACTTCCCCCTCGTTTCTTCTTGCCTTCCCCCTCACTTCCCCTCGTTTCTTCTGCCTTCCCCTTCCCCCTCGTTTCTTCTTCCCCCTCCTTCCCCCTCGTTTCTTCTGCCTTCTTGCCTTCCCCTCACTTCCCCTCGTTTCTTCTTGCCTTCCCCCTCACTTCCCCCTCGTTTCGTTTCTTCTTGCCTTCCCCTCACTTCCCCCTCGTTTCTTCTTCTTGCCTTCCCCCTCACTTCCCCTCGTTTCTTCTTGCCTTCCCCCTCACTTCCCCCTTCGTTTCTTCTTGCCTTCCCCCTCACTTCCCCCTCGTTTCTTCTTGCCTTCCCCCTCACTTCCCCCTCGTTTCTTCTTGCCTTCCCCTTCCCCTCGTTTCTTCTGCCTTCCCCCTCACTTCCCCTCGTTTCTTCTGCCTTCCCCTCACTTTCCCCCTCGTTTCTTCTTCCTTTCCCCTCACTTCCCCCTCGTTTCTTCTGCCTTCCCCTCACTTCCCCTCGTTTCTTCTGCCTTCCCCTCACTTCCCCCTCGTTTCTTCTTGCCTTCCCCCTCACTTTCCCTCGTTTCTTCTTGCCTTCCCCTTCCCCTTCCCCCTCGTTTCTTCTTGCCTTCCCCCTCACTTCCCCCTCGTTTCTTCTTGCCTTCCCCTCTTCCCTCGTTCTTCACTTCCCCTCGTTTCTTCTTGCCTTCCTCCTTCCCCCTCGTTTCTTCTTTTCTTCCCCCTCGTTTCTTCTTGCCTTCCCCTCACCCCCTCGTTTCTTTCCCTTGCCTTCCCCCCTCGTTTCTTCTTGCCTTCCCTTCCCCTCGTTTCTTCTTGCCTTCCCTTCACTTCCCCCTCGTTTCTTTCTTCTTCCCCTTCCCCCTCGTTTCTTCTTGCCTTCTTCCCCTCGTTTCTTCTGCCTTCCCCTCACTTCCCCTCGTTCTTCTTGCCTTCCCTTCCCCCTCGTTTCTTCTTGCCTTCTTCCCCTCGTTTCTTCTTGCCTTCCCCCTCACTTCCCCCTCGTTTCTTCTTGCCTTCCACTTCCCCCTCACTTCCCCTCGTTTCTTCTTGCCTTCCCCCTCACTTCCCCCTCGTTTCTTCTTGCCTTCCCCCTCACTTCCCCCTCGTTTCTTCTTGCCTTCCCCTCACTTCCCCTCGTTTCTTTCCTGCCTTCCCCCTCACTTCCCCTCGTTTCTTCCTTCCCCTCACTCGTTTCTTCTTGCCTTCCCCTCACTTCCCCTCGTTTCTTCTTTGCCTTCCCTTCCCCTTCCCTCCCCCTCGTTTCTTCTTGCCTTCCCCCTCACTTCCCCCTCGTTTCTTCTTGCCTTCCCCTCACTTCCCCCTCGTTTCTTCTTGCCTTCCCCCTCACTTCCCCTCGTTTCTTTTGCCTTCCCCCTCACTTCCCCCCTCTTTCTTCTTCTTCCCCTCACTTCCCCCTCGTTTCTTCTTGCCTTCCCCCTCACTTCGGTTTCTTCTTGCCTTCCCCTCACTTCCCCCTCGTTTCTTCCTGCCTTCCCCTCACTTCCCCCTCGTTTCTTCTTGCCTTCTTCCCCTCGTTTCTTCTGCCTTCCCCCTCACTTCCCCCTCGTTTTTCTTGCCTTCCCCCTCACTTCCCCTCGTTTCTTCCTTGCCTTCCCCTTCCCCTCGTTTTTCTTGCCTTCCCCCTCACTTCCCCCTCGTTTCTCTTCTTGCCTTCCCCCTCACTTCCCCTCACTTCCCCTCGTTCTTCTTCTTCGGCCCCCTCACTTCCCCCTCGTTTCTTCTTGCCTTCCCCTCACTTCCCCCTCGTTTCTTCTTGCCTTCCCCCTCACTTCCCCTCGTTTCTTCTGCCTTCTTCCCCCTCGTTTCTTCTTGCCTTCCCCCTCACTTCCCCCTCGTTTTCTTCTGCCTTCCCCTCACTTCCCCCTCGTTTCTTCTTGCCTTCCCCCTCACTTCCCCCTCGTTTCTTCTTGCCTTCCCCTCACTTCCCTCGTTTCTTCTTGCCTTCCCCCTCACTTCCCCCTCGTTTCTTCTTGCCTTCTTCCCCTCGTTTCTTTTGCCTTCCCCCTCACTTCCCCCTCGTTTCTTCTTGCCTTCCCCCTCACTTCCCCCTCGTTTCTTCTTGCCTTCCCCTTCCCCCTCGTTTC
>NW_020868784.1:471917-479417 GCF_003789085.1 Penaeus vannamei
ACGGGCGCCGCCTTGCAAATTCCTCCGCCTGCCTCCTCGTGCGGCGTCAACTCGCGACGGCTCTTGTGTTTTCCCCCTCCTCCCTCCTCCTCCTCCTCCTCCTTCTCTGCCGCCGCCTCCTCCTACTGGGTCTTCTACTACCGCTACTACTTCTACCTTTTTCTTCTTTTTCTTATCATTATTATTATTATTATTATTATTATTATTATTATTATTATTATTATTATTATTATTATTATTATTATTCCTCCTCCTCCTCCTCCTCCTCCTCCTCCTCCTCCTCCTCCTCCTCCTCCTCCTCCTCCTCCTCCTCCTCCTGCTTTTTCTTCTTTTCTCCCTTTTTCTCATACTCTTCATCCTATTTGTTTCATTTTCTTGCCTTCCTTCTTCCTCTTTTTGTTCCTTCTTCTTCTCCCTTTTCTTTTTCTTCACTTTCAAATTTTGCATCTTCTTCTTTTCCTTCTTCTTTCTTCCTTTCCCTTTTCCTCTTCTTCGTTTCCCTTTTTAAATTTTCCTTCCCCTTTTCCTCATTCCTTGTCACTAAAACAGAGCGTCTTTTTCCCTCCCTTGTGGTCCTGGGTTGCTGTCGCTTTTCGCTTCCGTTGATCACTTTTCGGGTGTTATTGTTCTGCGCTTGGAGGGGTGTGGGGGCTTAAGGAGGAGGGGGGAGGGGGAGAGAAAGGGCTTGGGGTGTGTGAGTGGGTGGGTGGGTGGATGCATGGGTGGTTTGTGGATGGGTGGTGGGTGGTGAGTGGATTGATGGGTGAGTTGGTGGATGGGTGGGTGGGGCGCATGTTTGGGTTGGTGGATGAGTGGGAAGGTGGATGGGGGGTGCATGGATGAGTGGGTGGCAAGTGGATGGGTGGGGTGGGTGAACGCATGTTTGGGTTGGTGGATGAGTGGGGAGGTGGATGGGGGTGCATGGATGAGTGGGTGGGCAAGTGGATGGATGGGTGGGTGGGTGAGCGCATGTTTGGGTTGGTGGATGAGTGGGGAGGTGGATGGCGGGTGCATGGATGAGTGGGTGGGCAAGTGGATGGATGGGCGTTCTAGTGCGTGATTTGGGGCTTTTCTATGATGTGTGATATTTATGTGAATTGATTGACAGTTTTGTTTTATCTTCCGGGGATTAGAATGAGAATGGAACCTCTCTATATATATCTATATATCTATCTTTCACCATCATCACATCCCTTCATACTCCCTCCCAGCTACCCGCATCCGCACCTCCCCCCTCCTTCCCTCCTTTCTTCCTCTCTTCCCGTCTCCCACCCCGCCCCTCCCTGCCCGCCCATCCTTGCCCTCACCCCGCCCGCCCCTGCCCTCACCCCGCCCCGCCCCTGCCCTCACCCGCCCCGCCCTGCCCTCACCCCGCCCCGCCCCGCCCCCTCCTCCACAGAAGGCGCCAAAGCCAAAAAATAAAAGCAAGAAAAAGGCCAACCCAGTCAGTGGTGTTTACCTCATGTCGCTCACGCCCCAGCCGGCCCGCGCGAGCACAGCCATGGGAAAGTCATCCGGCAGATGGTAAGCGCTTTCCGTGACCATCTGCGGCCGTTGCCAGCTGGTCCCGGGCGTGTGAGTGGCCAAAGTTCTTGCCTACGCCCGACAGATATGGACCATCGTCTCTCGCTTAGCACTGTCTTACATTTGGTCCGACGTCGCTCGCTTCGATGCCTCTGGGATGGGCGTGGGGGGGGGGGGGGCACTGGCGCGGGCGACCGGAGAGGAGGGAGGAGGAAGGGAAGGAGAGGGAGGAGGAGGGTAGGAAGAGTTTGGGGGAAAGAAAGAATGAGAGAATAGGAAGAAGAAAAAAGAGGAGAGAAAAGAGAAACACGGAAAGAGGAGGGAGAGAAGGAAATGTAAGAGAAGGAGGAAGGGAGTGGAAGGGAAGTGTGGCAGAAGAGATAGGCAGGAGGAGAGAAGAGGGTAGTATGAAGGGCTCGAAAGAAGAAGGAAGGAAGGTGGAAGAGTGATTGGACAGGGGAAGGGAGAAGGGAAGAAAGGAAGGAATGTAGAGAAGCGAGAAAGAGAAAGTGAAGTCTGAAAGCCAATATTTGGAAGTGTATGTATGTGTTAGGATCTTTATTTATGCAATGTATGTATGCATAAATATGTACGCAAAAATATATAGATAGATGTATATAGTTTTATATGACTTTTCCTGTGCTCTCCCCCCCCCCTCTTTATCATTATATCATCTCCCGCACCCCCTTCGCCTCTCATCCCACCAAACCGAAGTCCTCGCCAACAGAGCGCATCCGGAACCGCCCGTCCGCCAACACAAACACGCTCCAAACATGCAGACTCGAAGCTCAGGTGGGAAGCCTTGTCTTGATTGGCCGTTGCTCTGCCGATGCCGTCTGTCTGTCTGGCTGGCTTGAATGCATAACTGGCTGGCTGCCTCGCGCTCTTTCTTGACTGTTTGATTGACTGGCGTTTAACAGTCTATTGGAATAATCAGGTAAGTGCTCTCTAATGAGAATAATTATAACCAGTGTTTAGTGTTTACATTTCACGTCCCGTTGCTTGATTGTGTTTTTGTTTTTGTTTTTAACGATCGAATGAGCTTGTCTTGTAGCTGATTTCCCTGTCTGGCAATAATTACACGTTTACGTTGGTTTGTCTACAAATTAAGATGAGAATTATTGATGTTGATTAGTTAGTTCATAGGTTTATGGAAATTGCTATCTATTTGCATTTTTAACGAGGTATATATTTATATTTCTTTATTGTTAGGTATGTCGTTTTATGTATATTCATATTTCTGTGATAATATAAAGAAAAATGAACAGCTATCTCCTATGTACGATACATTATATACGAATATATATCACTGTCATACCGTTAGTATTTATATTTATCAATTCAGTAAATTTATTAGTGTATACGCGTGCAACGTATATAAAGATTAAAGTAACTGTAGGATATATATATATATATATATATATATATATATATATAATATATATATATATATATATATATATATATATAAACGGATAAATTTATCTACATGATCCCTCACGAAACAAGATATGACAGGCCAAGTTACGCCTATAAAGAGATACAGTGAAGGTGTTTCAACGATGCTATAAAATTTGATCTCGCGATATCATTAGTTTTATGGTCCGCCAATCTAACAGACGAAGAGGCGCGTGTGTGTGTCTGGATGTGTGTCTTGAAGGAGGGGATGGTCTATCTGTTTATAAGGTCTTATTTTCTGGTACATTTGTTCCGCTCTCCCTCTCTTTCTCTTTATCTTTCTCTCTCTCTCTTGCTCTCTCACTCTCTCTCTCTCTCTCTCTTTCTTTCTTTCTTTCTTTCTCTCTCTCTCTCTCTCTCTCTCTCTCTCTCTCTCTCTCTCTCTCTCTCTCTCTCTCTTCTCTCTCTCTCTCTCTCTCTCTCTCTCTCTCTCTCTCTCGCTCTCTCTCTCTCTCTCGCTCGCTCTCTCTCGCTCTCGCTCGTTCGCTCGCTCGCTCTGTGTGTGTGTGTGCATGTTTTGTCTATTTTGTTGTTATATGTTTTCGTATATCTTTAGTCCGTCGTTATGTGAGTGTGCGCGGATGTGATTTACGTTACTATGTGCACATATATGAAGAGCAGTTCCCTCCCCTTCTCCTCCTCTGGCCCCTCCCCCCAGCGCAAGACGAGAGCGTCGCATCCCGCAGCCGCAATCCCCATCTCGACGAAGGAACAGAAGGACAAAGAAAAAATACGGGAAGAGCGAGAAGGGGAGAGGAGACAATGGAAGAGGGGAGAGAGGCAAAGGGGAAGGAGGAATCCGAGTGGAATAAATGTTGCAACCTCTCAACTTCGCCTCTCCTTCCCCTCTTCTTCCCTTTCCTCCTCATATCTCTTTGCCTTTCCCTTCCTCCTCCTATCTCTTTGTTTTTTTTTGTTTTGTTTTTTTCTTCCTCCTCTTCTCTACATCCATTCCTCGCTTCCCCTTTCCTCTTGCATCCTTCTCTCTTCCCTCCTTCCATCACCACCACCCTTTTGTCTGGTCCTCCACGTTCTTCCCTCTTCATCTCCTTCTTCCCTCCCTCGCCTCCTCTTCTCTCCCTTCTCTTACTTTATCTCCATTACTCCACCACCTCCTCCCTTCTCTCTCCCGCCCCTCCTTTTCCCTCTTCCTCATCCCTCCTCTCCTATCTCCACCTCCCTCCTCTTCCCTGTCTCCTCCCTCCTCCTCCCTCCTCCTCCCCTATCTCCACCTCTCCCCCTCTGCCTCCTTCTTCCTACCCTATCTTCATCTCCCCCCTCCTCCTCCATCCTCTCTCCCTCCCCTCCCCTTCCCCCTTCTTCTTCCGCGTTGATCAGGTGCAACGTTGCAATTGCCTCTGTGATTATGACGAGTCGGAAGCCACGGCCAGACCCTATCAGCTGGCGGGATGGCGCGGGAAAGTGATCGCTCGTATAAAATATGTTCATGTAAATATGTCAAATATGCTGCATGTTATATTCCCTATATATATGTATGTTTTTTATCTAGTCGTGCATGTGCTTACATGTACAGAGACAGATTTGTTGAAAGAAATTTACATAGAAATTAGATGCATAGAGTATATAAAGTCGTTAAGTAGATGGTCAGATGTATATACAGAGAGAGAAAGAGAGACAGAATTACACAGAGATAAAAAGAAATAGGTGGGCTGACTGACAAACAGGTAGACAGACAAGTAAATGGTAGGTAGATTTATAGACAGACAATCAGATAGATCGATGGATAAAAAAGATTGATAATAGAAAGATAAACAGGCAGGTAAGCAGACACACAGACCGATAGATAGAAAAATAATTAGATAAAAAGACATAACTAGACGGACAAAGAGAGAGACCGAACAGACCCAGCCTCGCCACCGCCAGCAGGAGCGGCCTCCCGAGCGGCGGCCCTTCGCTCGGCGGCCGCAGGACTCCTAATCTTCCCGCTTGGAGAAGGGCGGGGATATCAGCCCCCTTCCCCCCCCTCCCCTGAACATAATACGGTGCTGATCCCGCCCTCCGCCCTCCCTCCTTCTCCCTCCCGCCTTCCCCATTCTCCCTCCCTCCCTCCCTCCATTTCCCACCCGCCCTCCCATTTTCCCTCCCGCTCTCCCCCTTCTCCCTCCCGCTCTCCCTGATCTCTTCTTCCTCATTGCCTCTCTACGTTCTCTTCTGTTGCTTCTTTCTCACTTTCTTGTTCTCGCTATCTGTTTTCCTATATTTCTTCCTTTTCTCTTCCCTCCTCTCTTTTTTCTCTTCGTCTCTTTCCTTCTTTTCTCCTATCTCCTTTTCTATAACCTTCTTCCTCCCTCCCTTCACTTCCCTCCTTCCTCTTTTTCCCTCCAACCTCCTTCCCTAATCCTTTCTCTCTCCCTTCCTCCACTAGCTTCCCCCCTCGTTCCTCTTTCTCCCTTCTTCCATCATTCCCCTTTATTCCTCTACCTCCTTTCTTATTCCATCCTTTCTCCCTTCCTCCCCTTCATTCCCCTTTCTCCCTTCTTCCTTCCTTCCACTTCCTTTCTTCCTTTATTCCTCTTTCTCTCTTCTTCCTTCCTTCCTCTTTCTCCCTTCTTCCTTCCTCAACTCTTTCTCCCTTCTTCCTTCCTTCCACTTCCTTTCTTCCTTGATTCCTCTTTGTCTCTTCTTCCTGCCTTCCTCTTTCTCCCTTCTTCCTTCCCAACTTTTTCTCCCTTCTTCCTTCCTTCCCCTTTCTCCCTCCCTCCTTCTCCCTCCCGCTAAAAGAACTGCGAAGAAAACGGGAGTCGACCATCTATCACCGGCCTTTGTGGAGTCTTGAGTGAGAGACTGAGTGGGAGAGGGAGGCAGGGAGGGAGGAGAGGAGGGTAGGGGAGGAGGAAGGGTGGTTGGAGGGATGGAAGAGAGTGGGGGTGGATAGGGTGGGAGGGAGGGACAGGAAGGGGGTGGGAGGGGAAGGGTGGTTGGAGGATGGGAAGAGAGTGGGGGTGGATAGGGTGGGTAAGGGGAGGGAGGAAGGGTGGTTGGAGGGAGGGAGGGAGAGTGGGGGTGGATAGGAGAGTGGGGTTGGATAGGATGGGAGGGAGGGAGGAAGAGAGAGCGGGGGTGGATAGGAGAGTGGGGTTGGATAGGGGGGAGGGAGGGAGAGAGAGGGAGGGTAAGGGGTGGGATGAAGGTTGGTTGGAGGGAGGGAGAGTGAGGGCTGATAAGGTAGGAGGGAGGGAGGGTAGGAGAGGGAGAGAGAGGAAGGGGAAAGGGAGTAGTAAAGAGAGAGTGAGAGTGGAGGGGGTGAAAGGGAGGGATGAAATAAAAAAAGGGAGAGAGAGGGACGGGGTGGGGAAAGAATGGTCGGTGTTGGAGACAATGGAGGGAGAGCGAGAGAGGAGGAGAGAAAGAGGAAGGGTGTGTGAGCGAGTGGGAGAGACAAATAGAGTTAGACAATCAGAAAGACGTAGAAAGATGGAGAACATGACGGAAAGAGAGAGAAAAAAAGAGAGACAAAGAAAGGAAGGGAAATGAAAAGATGAACTGAAAAATGTGTATATGGAAAGAAAACTGCACACTCGTTTTTTATGCCCTGTGTTATTCTGTCCTTTCTCATTCTATTTCCTTCTTCTTCTTATCTTCTCTCTCTCTCTTCTCTCTCTCTCTCTCTCTCTCTCTCTCTCTCTCTCTCTCTCTCTCTCTCTCTCTCTCTCTCTCTCTC
Organism: Penaeus vannamei; assembly: GCF_003789085.1. NCBI lineage: Eukaryota > Metazoa > Arthropoda > Malacostraca > Decapoda > Penaeidae > Penaeus > Penaeus vannamei. The sequence goes on from NW_020868784.1 coordinate 478,582, forward strand.
TCTCTCTCTCTCTCTCTCTCTCTCTCTCACTCTCTCTCTCTCTCTCTCTCTCTCTCTCTCTCTCTCTCTCTCTCTCTCTCTCTCTCTCTCTCTCTCTCTCTCTCTCTCTCTCTCTCTCTCTCTCTCTCTCTCTCTCTCTCTCGCTCTTGCTCGCTCGTTCACTCTCTTTGTGTATCCATCTTTATGCATCTGTCTATCTATATATCTATCAATTCATCTCTCTTTTCACCCTCCCCTTCTACCCTCCCTCTTTCCATCTTTCTCCCTTCCCTTCCTCCATCCCCCTCTTTCTCCCTTCCTCTTTCCCTTTATCCATCTTTCTCTCTCCCTCCCTCCTTCTCCCGCAGCCTATAATCGCGACCGAGAAATGATGTTAAACCCGACTGTTTTCCTCTGAACTTTTTCTTTATATTTTTCCCTTGATTCTCGAAGGAGCACAAAGAAGGAGGACAAAGAGGAAGAGAAATAATCAGTCACGGAGCCTGTAAACAACGGGTGTAAACAAGAAAGTGTGATGAAATCAATCTTGCTTGCGTCCTCTTCGCCTTGATTCTGTGTTTCTGTCCTTGTTTATTCCTTTTTTCTATGGTTCTGTGTTTGCATTTGATTTCGTATGTTGAATATATAATTTTTGTTTAGTTTATCGATGTATCTCTTCGCCTGTATAGATATATCTAGGATTCATACTACCTCTATATAGTTCCGTACTTCGGCACCCGTACTGATACATCTATTACATCGCAAGACAAATTATATATAACCTGGCCTTGTATTTTGGAATTTGATACAATTTTCACTGAGTTCCCACGAACTTCAGTATCAATACCCATGATATC
>NW_020868784.1:484417-489417 GCF_003789085.1 Penaeus vannamei
TGTGTGTGTGTGTCTTCTATCTTTTCTTTCTCTCTATCTGTTTATCTTGTATTTCATTTTATCTCAATTCGACTATCTAACTTTGTCCCTTTCTATAAACCATTTTACTGTATCTAACTACTTAACTCTCTCTCTCTCTCTCTCTCTCTCTCTCTCTCTCTCTCTCTCTCTCTCTCTCTCTCTCTCTCTCTCTCTCTCTCTCTCTCTCTCTCTCTCTCTCTCTCTCTCTCTCTCTCTCTCTCTCACTAACTTACTCACCCTCTTTCCTCCCCCCTCGCGCTGTGTGGCATATCAAGCAAGAGTCTATGGTGATCCCTGTCATTTATCAAGACTTTAGCGCGCATCTCCGCCCTCCCCTCCTTGGCCGGCCTGTCCTCCTCGGCGTCATCCTTCTCTCCCTCCTCATCCCTCCTTCTCCTCCTCTCCTCCCCCTCCTCCTCCCAACCCCTTCTTGGTGTTCTTGGTGTCTTTATGTTCCTCCTGCTCCTCTCTCCCTTCTTATTCCTGCACGACTTCCTATCATATTTCGTCTCTCTATCTCTTACTTCCACTTCCTCCAACTTTCGCTTCCTCCTTCCCCTCTTTCTCCTCCTCCCTTCCTGTCTTCTCCTCCCTCTCTTACTCGTCGCCCCTCCTTTCTTCTCCCTCTTTCTCCCCTCTCTCCCCTCTCTCTCCCTCTCCCTCCCTTACGAAACGTGGCTAGAGTGATGATGAGAGGGGCGAGGAGGGGCAGCAGAGGTTCTGAAATGGGGCGCAGGAGACCGCAGAGTTTAACCGGCGTTCCTTTTTATCTGTCACTAATGATTAATTTAGATCAGTTGGATAACAACAGGTGGATAGCTGGCGAGCCCCGGTGATTCTTAGATTCTTTGGCTTGATTCTTAGGTTCTTTGATTTTTTCAACTTAGAGGTTCAAAGGGATTTATATATATATACAAATATATATGTTTGTGTGTGTGTGTGTGGATGGATGGATGTCCCAACAAAATTGTTCACTGGGTATTGTCTATTCATCCAGTGTTTCATTTTGATTATAGATTAAATAATGCTCAGTGAACAATGACGACGATGATTGCAATATAATGACAGCCTTAACCACATTTGTCAGCCATCCCCTCGAGAGCCAGCCAGCCACCAGCCCGCGCCCTCCGGCCCTCCCGCCCTCCCGCCCGCGACGCCTCCCGCTAGAAGCGCGCCCCTCCCGCCCGCGCCCGCCTCCGCCCCGCGCGCCTCCCGCCCCCGCCCGCAACAGCATCGCCAAGGCAGCGCAGAAGGCAGGAGTAGCATCAGCTGATAACGAACCGCTGGCTTTTTGCCTCCACCTTCCTCCCGGACTGAATTTACTCGGAAAACGATAACGCGCGCCTTCCGTGAGTGTCTCCACTACATCATCCGCCGCTCCAATACTGTAACGAAAAACAAACAAGACCGCAAGCAAAGGAAAAAAGGAAAAAAGGAAAAAATCTTGAAACAAATGAGGTAAAGCGATGCGAAGCTCTTCAGTGTTGCCAATATCGTGTCGAGTTGTGATTTACGAGCTTATATTTGCAACACTGCCATAAATCACTGAGCTGTGTTTGGTTATTTTGCATATCAAGGTGATTCTTTTGTTTTGTTTTGTTTTTTGTTTTTCTTTTGTTTTTGCCTCCTTGTCTTTTTTATTTTCTTTTATAGATGGGCTCTGCGTTGGCCTCAATTTGGCTGAATATATTGGCCTGATTCTCTCGCCTGTCGGGGCTCATTGCTGCGCCTGGAAGCTTTATTTTTATCACTATTATTATCCTTGTCTCCATCATTTTCACTTTTATTTCATCATCAATATTATAATCATTACTGTTGATTGTATTATTATTATCAGGTTTTACTATTATGATTATCATTATCATTATCATTATTATAATTATTATTAATATTATCATTATTATTATTATCATTATCATTAGCATTCTTGTTATTGTTCTTGCTTTTGTTGTTATTATGATAATTATTATTATCATTGTTATTATCATTATTATTCTTATGATCATTATCATTATTATCATTATCATTATCATTATTATTGTTATTATCATCATTATCATGATTATTATCATTATTATTATTATTATCATTATTATTGACAATGTTATTAACATGATTATTATTTGTTACTTTATCATTATTATTATTATTATTCATTATTATTATTATTATTATTATTATTATTATTATTATTATTATTATTATTATTATCATTATTATTATTATTATTATCATTCCTTTCATTAGCATTATCATTATGTATATTATTACTATATTATTATTACATTAGTAATAGTAATAGTAAGTGTTAGTAGTATTATTGCTAGTAGTAGTATACCATTGTTATTCTTATTTTGTTGTTTTTATTACTTCATTATCATTTTATTATTATCATTATTATTATTATTCATTTTCATTATCATTATTATTATCATATTTATTATTTTTTCATCATTATCATTGTTATTATCATTGTTGTCATTAATATTAGTACTAGTATTAGTATTATTATTACTATCATTTTTTCTACTACCTTTGTTATTAGTATTATTATTGTTATTATAATCATTATTATCATTAGTAGTAGTAGTATTAAAATTGTTATTATCATTATCATCATTGTTGTCAAAAATATTATTTTCATAATTATTGTTAATATAGTTATTTTGTTTTTATTATCTTTGTTATTATTGTCATCGTTATCATTATCATTGTTATTATTATTGTTATAATCATCATTGTTATCATTATCATTATCATTATTGTCATTATCATTGTCATAATCAAAGTTATCATTATCATTATTATTAGTATTGCAATTAATATTGTTATTATTATTGTAATTAATATTGTTGTTGTTATTTTGTTGTTGTTATTATTATTGTAATTAATATTGTTGTTATTATATTGTAAATATTATTAATTATTGTAATAATATTGTTGTATTATTATTGTAATTAAGATTGTGTTATTATTATTGAATTAGTATGTATTATTATTGTTGTTATCATTATCTTAATTATTACAATCATCATTATTAGCATTAATGCTATTATTATTATTATCATCATTGTTATCATTAGCATTGGCATTATTGTAATTATTATTGTTATTTTTATTATTAATACTCTTGTTATAACTATGATCATTATTGTTAGTTTTTATCATCGTCTTTATCTTTATTGCCATTATTATCATTATTGCTATTATCATCATTATTATTATCAATACTATCATTATTATTACTACTAATGCTGTTGCGCCTAGTCTTACCACTAGTATTGATAGCACCATCCGTTTTCAGTACTAGTCTAAATAATGTCTTTACCATTATCAGTCAATTATCCTTATTCTGATTATTTTTGTCATCATTCCCATTACCGTTATCAGAACTTTTTCTTAAGCCTAATTCTTCAATTTTAGTCAATAATCTTGCCATCCGTTTTTTTTTCTGCAAATACTGTTTTAACTAATCAGTGTAAGATTATCTTTCTTGCTGAGCCAAAAACCGACACCTCGCGCCTCGGATGACGGGCAAAAAGGCTAAATTTTTGACGTAAATGATCTCGCCGCTCGATTTTTTTCTTTCTTTTAACGTAAACGATTCTGTCAAACTATTTGATTTATCTTCTTGACTAAAATGGTTCTCTTTTTTATTCTTCTTTCACCTCCTCCACGTCATTCACTTTCTCTTTCTCCCTTGCTCTTTCTGTCCTCTCTCTCTTCATCTCCTCCTTCCCCTTCACCTCACCCTCTACCTCCTCTTCCTCCTCCTACTTACTCCTGCTTTCTCCTCTAGTTCCAACTCCTACTCCAACTACTGCTACTACTACTTCAGTTGCTACAACTACTAGTACTTCCTCCATTTCCTACTAATTCCTCTTCCAGTTTCTCCTCCACCTCCTCCTCCTCTTCCTTCTCATCTTCTTTTAAGTTTCTTCTTTCCTACTTGTCTTCTTCCTCCAGCTCCTCCTACCCCAGCTTCTCCTCCTCCTCCTCCTCCTCCTCCATCTCCTCCCCTTCATGACCCTCCCCCTTTCCTTCCTCCACCACTTCCTCCACCAGAGTCCTCTTGTTCCTCCTCCTCCCCTTCCCCCTCCTTCTCAAAATTTCGAGGAACTTTGGAACTTAAGATGCAAATCTCCTTTTCTGGGCGAATGGATGACCCGCTGTGGATATTAGGCGAGGCTAAAACGCGTCGGGAATATGGAGAGCAGATGATAAAACGAGGGATTTTTCACTGGGGGACTTAATTTTATAGGCTCACACGCTAGCCGAAGGGACCAAGGGACGAGGAGGTGGGGGAGGGGAGAGGGGGGAGGGGAGAGAGGTGGGGGAGGAGTAGAGGAGGTGAGGGAGGAGAGAAGATGGAGAGGGAGAGGAGGTGGGGAGGACAGGAGAGGAGGTTGGAGGACGAGGTTGGGGACTGGGGTTATGGAGGTGGAGGGGGGCTGGTGGGTGATAAAAGGGAGAGGTGGAGGAGAAGGTGATGGGGTTGGATGAGGTGGAAATGGATGATGGAGAGGGGGGGTGAAGGAAAGGGGGAGAGTTGGGGGGATAAGAGGGATGAGGAAGGGGAGGAAGTGATAGTGTTGGAGGAGGGAATGTGGAGGAGGTGGCAGAAGGTGGAGAGACGGCAATAGGGAGGGAGAAGTAAGTGGGATAGAGAGAATAGTAATCAAAAGGTAGAAAGGGAAGAGAAGAGTGAAAGGGAGAGAAAAGAGATAAACTGGGAACAAAACGGAACAAAATAATGAAATAAGAACCAAAACAACGGAAGGAAAGGAGGAGAGAGAAAAAAAAAGATTGCAAGAGCGACAAACAAAAAAATAACAGAAAAGAACTTAGGATAGACTTTGTGATAAGACAAAATAAAAATAAAAACACAAAAAGAAGAGAGGAAGCGTGCGTGGAAAGGAAAGACTCGAAAGAAAGAGTGCGTGTGAGAGGGGGGAGGGGGAGGAGGAGGAGGGGGAAAG
>NW_020868784.1:496917-501917 GCF_003789085.1 Penaeus vannamei
TGATAATAAAAGTAATGATAATGATGATAATGAAAGTAATGATAATGATGATGATAAAAGTAATGATAATGATGATAATAAAAGTAATGATAATGAATGTAATGATAATGATGATAATGAAAGTAATGATAATGATGATAATGAAAGTAATGATAATGATTATGATAAAAGTAATGATAATGATGATAATAAAAGTAATGATGATGATAATGAAAGCAATGATAATGATGATAAAAGTAATGATAATGATGATAATGAAAGTAATGATAATGATGATAAAAGTAATGATAATGATGATGATAAAAGTAATGGTAATGATGATAACAAAAGTAATGGTAATGATGATAATAAAAGTAATAATAATGATGATGATAAAAGTAATGATAATGATGATAATAAAAGTAATAATGATGATGATAATAAAAGTAATGATAATGATGATAACAAAAGTAATGGTAATGATAATAAAAGTAATAATAATGATGATGATAAAAGTAATGATAATGATGATAATAAAAGTAATGGTAATGATTATAATGATAGTGATAATAATAATATTGACGATGATAAAAGTAATGATAATGATAATGATAATGATAATGATAATGGTAGTAATAATAGTGATGATTATGATAATGCTGATAATGATAATTACAATGATAATAATCATAATATTAAGAATGATAATGATGATAATAAAGATGATAATGATAACAATAGCAACAATAATGATAATACTAATATTGATAATGATGATCATGATAATGATGATAATAACGTGAATACTAATAACGAAAATAATAATAACAATGATAGTAATATTGATGATAATAATCATATTAATGATAATAATAATGATAAAGTGTCACTCTACTTCCCTGCCTTTTTTTCTTCTTCTTCTTCTTCTTCTTCCTTACTGTTTCTTTGGTCTCTGTGCCTTTGCATATCTTTTAGTCTGTCTGCCATTTTGTTTGTCTTTTCCCCCTATTACTTTGCCTGTCTGCTTGTCCGTCACTCAGTCAGCCCGTCAGCTTGCCAGTCTATTTATCACATTCTGTCAGGCTCCAGTTTTCTATTTATCAGTCTATCCAGCAGCGAGTCTGGCGGCGAGTCTGTCTGTCTATCACCATGCGCGCCGCCTCCGCCTCATCAGTCGGGAGAACCAACCTCCGCCGCCCTCGCCCCGCCCTCGGAAAAAGTGTGGGCGTGATGCCCCGGCGCTGATTACGCCCTAAAAAAAAAAAAAAAAAAAAAAAAAAAAAAAAAAAGCAAGAGAGATTCCCTTCGACATCGTCAACGTCCTGCGATGGCCGTCCTTGGCCTCCCCCCCCCCTCCCCTTACCCTCTTCCCTGCCGGGGTTGGGGTGGGGGTCCACACTCTTCCCTCTTCAACTCGCGTTCTCCTGTTTCTCTTCCCTCCCTTCTACTAATCTCTTTCTTCTTCCTGTCCCTTATTTCCTTCCCTTTTCCTCTCTCTCTCTCTCTATCTCTATATTCCTCCCTCTCTTGCTCCCCTTTCTCCTCCTCTCCACTCTCTCCCTCTCCTCGCTCCCTTATTTTCCTCTCTCTCCTCTTTTCCTTTCTCTCCTTTATCCTTCTCTCTTCTTTTCTTTTTCCCATCTCCATTCTCCCCTCTTTCCCTCTCTCCTCTCTCTCCCTCTTCTCTCATCCTCATCCTCTAATTCTCTTCCCTCTTTCCCTCTCTCCTTTCTCCTATCTCTGCTCTCTTCTCTCCCCTTTTTCCCTTTCTCTCATCTTTCCTTCTCTCTTCTCTCCTCTCTCCCCTCTCCCCTCTCCCCTCCACTCCTCTTAACCTCTCCCCACTCCCCCCTTCCTCTTCTCTCTTCCTTTCTCTTCCCTCTTTCCCTTTCTTCCCTCTTCCCTCTTTCCCTCTCTTCCCTCTCCTCTCTCTCATCCCCTCTCTCCCCGCTCGTCCCCTCTTTCCCTCTCTCCCCTCTCCTCTCTCTCTTCCTCTGTCCCCTCTCCCCTCCCTCCTCTTCATTCCCTCTCTTCCCTCTCCTCTCTCCCTCTCTTCCCCCTCTCCCTCTCCTCTCTCCCTCTTCCCCTCTCTCCCCTCTCCTCTCTCTCTTCCCCTCTGTCCCCTCTCCCCTCTCCTCTCTTTCATTCCCTCTCTTCCCCTCTCCTCTCTCCCTCTTCCCCTCTTCTCCCCTCTCCTCTCTCCCTCCCTCTCTCCCCTCTCCTCTCTTCTCTTCCCCTCTGTCCCCTCTCCCCTCTCCTCTCTTTCATTCCCTCTCTTCCCCTCTCCTCTCTCCTCTTCCCTCTCTTCCCCCCTCTCTCTCTCCCTCTCCTCTCTCTCTTTCCTCTCTCCCCTCTCTCCCCTCTCTCTCTCTCTTCTCATTCCTCTCTTCTTCCTCTCTCTCTCCTCTCTCTCTATCTCCCCTCTTCTCTCTCTCTTCTCTCTTCCTCTCTCCCTCTCTCTCCCCTCTCCTCTCTCCCTCTTCCCCTCTCCCCTCTCCTCTCTCCCTCTTCCCCTCTCTCCCCTCTCCTCGTCGTGTATGCGGTGAGTGTCGCGGGAGGACTCGCATAAATCCCGTGGGATACCGGCGCCGAAATCCCGCTGTCGCGCTCCTCCTTCCTCCTGCTTCCTTCCTTCTTCCTGATTCCTGCTTCTTCCTTTCTTCCTTTCTTCTTACTGATTCCTCCATCTTCCTCTTTTCTTCCTGATTCCTCCTTCTTCCTTTCTTCCTGATTCCTCCTTCTTCCTCTTTTCTTCCTGATTCCTCCTTTCTCCTTTCTGATTCCTCCTTCTTCCTTTCTTCTTCCTGATTCCTTCTTCCTTTCTTCTTCTTGATTCCTCCTTCCTTTCATTCTGATTCCTTCCTTTTTTCTTCCTGATTCCTCCTTCCTTTCGTCTTTCTGATTCCTCCTTCTTCCTTTTTTCTTCCTGATTCCTCCTTCTTCCTTTCTTTCTCCTGATTCCTCCTTCTTCCTTTCTTCTTCCTGATTCATCCTTCTTCCTTTCTTCTTCCTGATTCATCTTCTTCTTTCTTATTCCTAATTCTTCTTTTCCCTTTCTTATTCCTGATTCTTCCTTCTTCCCTCTTCTTCCTAATTCCTAATTCTTCCTTCTTTCTTTCTTCCTAATTCTTCCTTCTTTCTTTCTTCTTCCTAATTCTTCCTTCTTTCTTTCTTCTATCTTAATTCTTAATTCTTTCTTCTTTCTGATTCCTCCTTCCAGTATTTTATTCTCCTTAAAGTATTTTATCCCTTCCTCCTTCCTGTTTTTTTCCTTCTTTTTTTCATTCTTTTTCTTCCTCCTTCCCTTTTCCTTCACCCACATCTTCCTCTTTCCTTCTTCCTTTACCTTTTTTTCCTCTTCTTACTACTTAGTCCTTTGTTCGTCCTTTTTACTCTTTGCAATTCCCAATATTCTTTAGTCTCCCAAAGTTTCTCTGTCTCTTTGTTTGCTTCTTTTCTCGTTATAACTTCTTTTCCGTCTTTTGGTGGGCCTATTTTCTTCTTCTTGGTATCAATGTCCCTTCCTCCTCCTTTTCATCTCTTTCGCTTTCTGCTGAATGATTTTGGTTTCATTGTCTTTCTCGCTCTCTCTCTCCGGCTCTCTCTCGCTCTCGCTCTCTCTCGCTCTCTCTCGCTCTCTCTCGCTCTCTCTCGCTCTCTCTCGCTCTCTCTCTCTCTCGCTCTCTCTCTCTCTCTCTCTCTCTCTCTCTCTTCTCTCGTCTCTCTCTCTCTTCTCTCTCTCTCTCTCTCTCTCTCTCATCCTCCTCCCCTCTCCCTCCCTCCTCTCTCTCTCTCTCTCTTCTCCTCTCCTCTCTCCTTCCTCTCCCTCTCTCTCTCCTCTCTCTCTCCTCCTCTCCCTCCTCTCTCTCTCCTCTCTCTCTTCTCTCTCTCTCTCTCTCTCTCTCTCTCTCTCTCTCTCTCCCTCTCTCCTTTCTCTCCCCTCTCTTCTCTTTCCCTCTCTCGCCTCTTCTCCTCTCCCTCCTCCTCCTCTCCTCTCTCTCTCTCTCTCTCCTCTCTCTCCCTCTCTCTTCTCCTCCCTCCTCCCCTTCGCCTCTATCTCCCTCTCCCTCCCTCTCTCCCTCTCTCTCTTTCCCTCTCCTTCCCTCTCTCCTCTCTCTCTCCCTTCTCTCCCCTCTCCTCTCCTCTCCTCCTCTCTCCTCTCTCCTCTCCTCTCTCCTCTCTCACTCCTCTCTCCCTCCTCCCTCTCTCCCTCTCTCCCTCCGTCTCCCTCTTTCCCCTCTCTCCTCTCCTCTCTCCTCTCTCTTCTTTCCTCCCTCTCCCTCTCTCCTCCTCCTCCCTCTCCTCCTCCTCTCTCTCTCTCCCTCTCTCCCTCTCTCCCTCCTCATCCCTTCCCTCCTCTCTCTCTCCTCTCTCTCTTCTCTCCCTCTCTCTCTCCCTCCATCCCTCCGTCTCTCTTTCTCCCTCCTCTCTCTCCTCTCCTCCCCTCTCCCTCCCTCCCACCCTCTTCTCTCTCTCTCTCAAGAATCAGTAGCGGTCTTCTTCCTTTGGTCTTTAACTCAGATTATAATTTAACGGCGATGTAAGTGAGAGTTGATGATCATGGAGATTCAGCGAGTTGTCTGCCGCCGCGCTGCCTCCGCCATTACTGGGGAGCTGCTCTTGCGGCGGGAAACTGAACTGCAGAATGTTCAGTGACGCTGCGGATTGAAAATTACCGATATGGGTGTGTGTTATATATGGTATATATATATATATTATATATTATATATATATATAAGATATATATTATTACTATATATGTATGTATATCCATATGATTGGATATTTACCTATGGGGTGTGTAACAGTATATATACACACACATAATAGTATATACAATACACACACACGCACATATATATACACATATATACATATATATATATCATATACAGCACACACACACATCACACACACACACACATCACATCACACAACATATACACACACATACACACACACACACACACACAGTACACACACACACACCACACACACACACACCAACCAGACACACACAC
>NW_020868785.1:13131-15631 GCF_003789085.1 Penaeus vannamei
CTCTCACTCTCTCTTTCTCTTCACTCCACAAACACACACACACACAAACACTTCACTGACACCACACACACAGGTACACACACACACACACCACACATCACATTCATACACACACACACCACACACAACACGACAGCACACACATATATATATTATATTATAGTATTATAATATATATAATATATATAATTTATTATATACGTATGTATATATATATAATATATATATATATATATATATATATACTTATAATATATATATATATATAATATAATTATATATGTGTTGTGTGTGTGTGTGTGTGTGGTGTGTGTGTGTGTGTGTGGTGTGTGTGTGTGTGTGTGTGTGGTGTGTATACTACATACACCATATTGTATATATATATATATATATATATATATATATATATATATATATATAATATATATGTATATTATATTATATAATATATATAAATAATATATATATTATATAATATATATATATGTATATATATATGTATATATATATATATGTATATAATATATATATATATATATATATAATATATATAATATATATAATATATAGTATATATATATGTATATATATGTATATATATATATATATATATATTATATATATATATATAATATATATATATATATATATATATTATATGTATATATATATATATATGTATATATATATATATTATATATATATATATATATATATATAATATATATATATGTATATGTATATATATGTTATATTATATATCACATATGTATATATATTATCTATATCTATATTTATATATATTATACTCATCATACTCTATCTCTATACTATCTATCTACTACACATCACATACATATAATACATATATATTATATACTATATATATATATATATATATATATATATATATATATATATTATATATATATAATATATATATATATAGTATATTATATATACAATACATATATATATATATATATATATATATATATATATATATAGTATAGTATATATATATACATATACATATATATATATATATATATATATATATATAATATATAATTATATATATATATATATATATATATATATATATATATATATATATATATATATAATATATATATATAATACTATATTTGTATATATATGCTAACCTGTCTGTCTATTTCTCTATATGTATGTCTATCTCTCTCATTGTGTATTTTTGGAGTTCCTGCACGTGTATTCATGCGCTCGCGCGCCTCATGTGTATGCGTGTGTATGTGCGCGCTCGTGTGGGTAGGTGAATGTGATTCTGTGCATTCGCGTGTTTGTACATACGAATGTAAATATGACTCAGCAGGTTATGTACACATGTGATGTCTGTCTGTGTGTGCGTGTGCCTGAGCGATTGCCCGAGTCCCTGTACACGCGCCCCGACGCCCCGCTGCCTCATTTAAAGTTCCCGGACAGTTACGACAAGAGTCTTCCAATTCTACAAGTTCCTAAGTACTTCCATTGGGAAACTCAAATTCTGGGGAACCTCCTCTTTGTTCGTATGGACTCTAACGGGCAAAAAAGAGAGAAAAAAGAAAGAAGAAGAGAAGAAGAAGAATGCTGAATAAAATTGGAAACAAAGAACCAAAGATTGAGGGGAGACTATGGAAATCGTTGGGTACGTGTCTCGTTGGGATATGCATGTGTGTGAGTTTTTTTTTTTCTCTCTGTTAAAACATTTTTTCGATTGAGAGGAAGAGGATTGATGGATAGGAGCAGTGTGAATACAGATACGAGGTTGGTGAAACGGCTGATTGATGGATACATGGATGGATGGATGTATGGACTAACATATATAAATTTTCCCCCCAAACAATGAAATTTTTGGCTCCCCGGGACCATCATGTGTGTAAAGGTAATCCGGTCCACGGGGCGTGAAATGGTTCAGTTTAGGAAAATTTTAACTCATTCAATGCTAAACAAGGCCGACACTGAGTGACAACATGAGTCTGGACTCGATCTGAACTTATTTAGTCTTGGATTTACCAGTCTATCGGTGGATATGGAGGATGAGAGATAGATGTGCACACACACACACACACACATATATATAGATATATACACATTTATTTTTTAATATTTATATACACAGACACACACACATAAACTCACACACCTACAAACACCAATATTTCTAGGCTCTGATGATCACATCTAACCGCGGCAGATCCCCGGTCACTCAGTGTGGCCCGAGGTTGGCAATCTCGGTTGATCAGGAGGGACAAGACTCCCTGAACTGAGCCCAAAGAGAAGCCCTGACCGAAGGAACTCGACACTTAAGAAACCCCTGAAGCCTCCCTCAGATTCTGAAACGGTGGAAGAAATGACGATTATTTATTTATTCTTTATCTTATTTTTTCCCATCTTCCATCCTCATCTTTGCTTCCTGTGTTGGTTAGGGTTCCTCGCGTGTGATGTCTTCCCCACAATACCAAGTCCACCAATATCTAAG
>NW_020868785.1:23131-28131 GCF_003789085.1 Penaeus vannamei
ACACACACACAACACACACACACACATATATATATATATATATATATATATATATATATATATATATAATATTATTATATATTATTATATATGAAAAGCATGGAATTAATTGCACTGGCCGCATTTGGTATCATTGAATTTTATAACCTCTCTGACAGGCGATTTTCGACCCCCCCCCCCCCCGCCGTGCCAATACTGCAAAGAATTCATGAAGACGGGACATTATAAATAAATTATATATATATATATATTATATATATATTAATATTATATATATATATATAAATAGTATACTTTTGCATATAGATAGAACAGATAGGCCATAAAAAGACTATATTAGGTAGATACATTTATGTCAGACAGGCCACACAGTGTCCGCGGTATAGAGCGATCGATCAGGTGTAGGAATATAAATTCCAGTTCAATCTTAAAGGATTCTTAGAGAAGATTCATATAATTTGAAAGAATTATTTGACGGTTTTATTTTTTCACTCCCTTTTATTGGCGCATGCTACTTGAATATTTAAGATCCTCTTAGTGTTTGGGAGGAAGAGATTGCTCTATTTGTTTTAAGGAAGTGGGTATGTTTCTTTTGTATTTACGAAAGCAACAAAGCAGTGGGAGAAAGGAAGGAAGAGAGAGAGAGAGAGAGAGAGAGAGAGAGAGAGAGACCGCACGAGAGAGAGAGAGAGAGAGAGAAGAGAGTAAGAGAGAGAGAGAGGAGAGATGAGAGAAGAGAGAGACAGACAGACCAGACAGACGACAGAGAGAGGAAGAGAGAGAGAGAGAGAGAGAGAGAGAGAGACAAGAGAGAAGAGAGCCAGAGACAAGAGAGAGAGAGAGAGAGAGAGAGAGAGAATAGAGAGAGAGGGAGAGGGAAAAGGATGGATTCTTTGTTTACAGAAAAGCGGCGGAAAACGATGTTCTTTTGTTTGGATAAGCTGTTCATTCATTTATAGTCTGCGCGTTAATTGAGCTTTACAAGCTATAACACGAGGCTTTGGAGTTAATACTACTTATTTAAACACCCTGTTCAATGTTGATGTTTTTTTTTTTTGGACAGATATTTTAAGTACGGTTGGTATTTATGAAATATGTATAATTAGACTGCAAAAAGGATTAAGTAAACAGCGTATAGTTTTAAAAATGAGAAGAGGAAAGAGAAAAGATACAGGCAACATAAAATGGAGATAAGACAGTGGGAAAGAACAGAAAACTAAAACAGGAAGGAGGAAGAGGACAGAAGATAATCGAAGAAAAAAATAGAGAGAAAAGGAAAACCAGTGAAATCATCAAACACAGAAATAAAATAAAATAATAGTCAATATAAGAGGATATTATATATTATATATATAATTATATAATAATATTATATATATGATTCATATACATATAGTATAATATATATATTATAATTATATATATATATATTAATATATATATATTCAATACATATAATGTATATATAATATATATATATATTATCAGTATATTATATATATATATAAATTATATATATATATATATATTATATATATATATATATATTATCATTCATATACATATACTTATTAATATATTATATAATATATATATATTATATATATAATATATATATAATAGTACATATATCGATCCATCTATATAATATCTATATCTATATATCCTTAAATGTATGTAAATAATCACACATACACAGATAGATAGAATGGAGAGAGAGAGAGAAGAGAGAGAGAGAGAGAGAAGAGCGAGATGAGAGAGAGAGAGAGAGAGAGAGAGAGAGAGAGAGCAGAGAGAGAGAGAAGAGAGAGAGCCGAAGAGAGAGAGAGGAAAACCGGTAATAGACAGACAGAGAGAGAGGAGAGAGATTAAAAGAATTACAGATTATAAAAAAGATTTAGTTTTAATTCCATTTGTTACATTATGGATATTCTTTGCTGTGACATACTGTCTGTTTTATTTGCCCAAATCTCCCCCTGTGTGCAAGGAGTGGCCGGGGNGTTATTATGATAATGGATGGGTAATAATATGGATAATAATAAATAATGAAAAAATAGTGGGGAATAATGAATAAATAATGATAACAATGAAAAAAAATAGTGATAATAAAATAACAATGAATAAAAGTAATAATAGAATAATGAATAACAATAACTATAACAACGATAACGATAACGATAATGCTATTTTTTACTACCAATGACGATAATGATAATTGTAATAATAATATTATAAAAACAACAACGATAATGATGATAACGATGAAGATTATAATAGTGATAATGCAAAAAAGGATAATAAAAATGATAATGCCTTTTTCGGTTGGTGGGCGTCCCGCGTCGTGCTCCGCCCCCCCCCCCCCCTCCGCCGCTCCCGTTCCGTCGCCTCCGCCCAATTATCTTCCACGCCGTAAACCTCGACGCTGGAGACTCGCCCGCACGCCCTTACCCCCTCCCCCCCTCACCCACTACCCTCATCCCCTCCCCCTTACCTCCCCCTCACCCACTACCCTCATCCCCTCCCTTACTACCCCCGTCACCTACTCGCTCACCCCCTCCCCCTCACCCACTAGCCTCATCCTCCCTTACTCAGTACCCTCACCCCCCCTGTTACCCCCCTACCCACTCTCTTACCCCTTACCCCTCTCACCCATTATCCTTACCCCCCACCCCACACTCCACCCCACCCACCCACCTCACCCCTACCCATACCCCCTAACCACTACTCTCCCCCACCCTTCCCCCCATACCCCCCTCACTCACTTCCCTCACCCTTACCCCTCCCTAAACCCCTAACCCACTACCCTCCCCCCTCCTCCATTGCCCCCCCCCCCCCGCCCCGCATAAATAAAAAACGGATGAATTCTCTGGCAGCGCGAAATGACAATATTCGCGGATATTATTTTCGTTCTGTGATTTTATTGTCGTCGTTTGTTTGTTATTGTTAATATAATTGCCATTGTTGCCGTTGCATGATTCTTGAGGCTTGTTCACTGCAAATAGTTTCTGGTCTTTTCATTGTATATGAATATGTAGATATGAATAAAGGAATGAATGTATATATGTATATGTATGTATATATATGTATATATATAGTATATATATATATATATATAATGTATATATATATATATATATATATATATATATATATATATATATATATATATATATATATATATATATACATATATATATATATATATATATATATATATATATATATATAGTATATATATATGATATATATATATATGAGAGAGAGAGAGAGAGAGAGAGAGAGAGAGAGAGAGAGAGAGAGAGAAGAGAGAGAGAGGAGAGAGAGAGAGAGAGAGAGAGACAGACAGACAGACAGACAGACAGACAGACAGACAGAAAGAGAGAGACAGAGACAGAGAATGAGAGAGTGAGAGAGAGACAGAGAATGAGAGAGATAGAGCAAGAAAGTGAGAAAGAGAGATTGAAAAATATAGATACAGTAGTAGACATATTATGTATACATGTATATTGTATATAATCTCATATCCGTATATCATTATGTACCTCACATCCCCAAGTCTATAAAACAACAAAAAAGAACAACATTAAACAAAGAAGAAAAGAGAAGAAGAAAAGGCGAGGATAAAGACTTCAGTAAGAAATAAGGAAGAACGATGTCGTGTTTCATCTCCTTCGTGTCGCGGTTTGGCTGCTACGTATCTTCGTCTTTTACTTGCTCTCAAAACCTCTTTTTTATTTTTTTTTCGGGTTTTTGTTGGTGCGATTTTGTTGCTTTATCTTTTTTTGTTTGTTTGTTTGTTTTTGTGTGTTTGTTCTCTTTGACTCATCTTATTTTTATTCTCTTCTCGTTTTTCCTTCCTGTTTGGTGTTCCCTTATATACATTCGCTCTCCGTTTTTCTTTCCTCTTCTTTCGCTTCCTCCCCCTTCTCCTCCTCTCATTTCCCTTCTCTCCTCTTTCCCTCTTCCTCCTCTCCTTTCCTTCTCCTCCTCTCCTTTCCCTTCTCCTCCTCTCCTTTCCCTTCTCCTCCTCTCCTTTCCCTTCTCCTCCTCGGGATTCTCCTCCTCTCCTCTCCATCTTCTCCTCACCTTTCCCTTCTTATTCTCTCCCTTCTCTTCCTCTCTTTTCCCTTCTCCTCCTCTCATTTCCCTTCTCTCTTTCCCTTCTCTCCTCTTCTCTTCTCTTTCCCTTCTCTTCTCCTTTTCCGTCTCCTCCTCCTCCTTTTCCTTTTCCTCCTCTTCTCTCCCTTCTCCTCTCCTCTCCTCTCCTTCTCCTCTTCTCCATTCTCCTCCTCTCCTTACTCTCTTTCTCCATCCTTCTCCTTTCTTCCTTTCTCCTCTCTTTCCCTTCTCCTCCTGTCCTTTCCTTCTCCGCTTCTCCCTTCTTTCTCCTCTCCTTTCCCTTCTTATCTCTCCTTCTCTTCCTTCTTTTCCCTTCTCCTGCTCTTCCTTCTCCTCACCTTTCCCTTCTTATTCTCTCCCTTCTCTTCCTCTCCTTTCCCTTCTCTTCCTTTCCTTTCCCTTCTCCCTTCTCTTCCTTTCCCTTCTTCTCCCTCTCCTCCCCTTCTCCTCCTCTCCCTTCCTCCCCAATCTGACTCTTATCCCCAAAGGCAACGAGGTCCGTGTATAGTTGAATATGTTGCTTTAGTTGCAGATTTGAGCTGCAACATTCTATTACTCCCCCCCCCTCCCCTTCTTGCTTCGGCCACCATGTCGCTACTCCTCCTTCTTCTCCTTCTCTTACTCTTCCTGTTTCTGTTTTTTTTTTTTTTTGTCCTCTTCCTCTTCCTTGTTGTACAGTTACTCCTCTTTCAAAGCTTTTTCTACCTTTTCTCTTCCTTCTCCCCTTTCCCCTTTTTCCATTCCCTCCTCCTCCTCTGTGTCCTTCCTCCTCTTCCTCCACCTCTTCCCCTCTCCCCCTTCCTCCTCCTTCTCCGACTGTGCTGCTGCTGCTCCTTCTCCCCCTCCTCCTCCTCCTCCTTCCCCTCCTCCTCCTTCCCCTC
>NW_020868785.1:38131-43131 GCF_003789085.1 Penaeus vannamei
TATATATATATATATATATATATATATATATATATATATATTTCTAGCATTACGAAAAATATATTTTTAACACATCTGAATAATTTCTTTCTTACTCTACCTGCCTCTTTGTCTTCCTCCTCTTTCTCTGGCTATTGGACCTCTTCAATTCCTCCTCTAGTTGAGCTGGATTTACTCGGAGTAGGGAAGGGAGAGAGATCCGAAGCAGAATCAAGGAGATATTTCTTCAACACACTTGGAAGTAACAAGGATCATGTGCAATATATACAGATGGTTCGAAGTCTGAAAATGGATTGGGTTTTGCTGTAGTGAGCAGAGGAAGGCCACAGTTGACGGTATTTCTTCGGCAGCCCATAACTTCACTGCAGAACTACGTGCCATACTTGCAGTAGTCAAAATAACTACCGTTCTTAGGCACCATTCTGTTGTAATGTATTGCGATTCTCGTAGTACTTTGCAAGCAATCAAGAGCTTGAACTCATCACATCCAGTGGCAAGGGAGGTTCAAAATTGACTTGCACATGTCAACACGTAAGAAAATAACTATGTTTGGGTGTAAGAAAATAACTCTATGTTTGGGTGTAAGAAAATAAACTATGTTTGGGTGTAAGAAAATAACTATGTTTGGGTGTAAGAAAAATAACTCTATGTTTGGGTGTAAGAAAATAACTCTATGTTTGGGTAAGAAAATACTTTGTTTGGGTGTAAGAAAATAACTCTATGTTTGGGGTGTAAGAAAATAACTCTATGTGGGTGTAAGAAAATAACTTATGTTTGGGTGTAAGAAAATAAACTTTGGGTGTAAGAAAATAACTATGTTTGGGTGTAAGAAAATAACTATGTTTGGGTGTAAGAAAATAAATGTTTGGGTGTAAGAAAATAACTATGTTTGGGGTGTAAGAAAAATAACTCTATGTTTGGGTGTAAGAAAATAACACTATGTTTGGGTGTAAGAAAATAACTGTGTTTGTAAGAAAATAAACTATGTTTGGGTGTAAGAAAATAACTCTATGTTTGGGTGTAAGAAAATAACTCTATGTTTGGGTGTAAGAAAATAACTCTATTTTGGGTGTAAGAAAATAAACTATGTTTTGTAAGAAAATAACTATGGGTGTAAGAAAATAACTCTATGTTTGGGTGTAAGAAAAAACTCTTTGGGTGTAAGAAAATAACTAAGAAAATGTGTTTGGGTGTAAGAAAATAACTCTTGGTGTAAGAAAAATAACTCTATGTTTGGGAGCAAGAAAATAACTCTATGTTTGGGTGTAAGATAACTATGTTTGGGTGTAAGAAAATAACTCTATGTTTGGGTGTAAGAAAATAACTCTATGTTTGGGTGTAAGAAAATAACTCTATGTTTGGGTGTAAGAAAATAACTCTATGTTTGGTGTAGAAAATAACTCTATGTTTGGGTGTTAGAAAATAACTCTATGTTGGGTGTAAGAAAAATAACACTATGTTTGGGTGTAAGAAATAACACTATAAGAAAATAACGTGTAAGAAAATAACATGATGTTTGGGTGTAAGAAAATAACTGGTGAAGAAAATAACTGTGTTTGAGTAAGAAAATAAGAAAATAACTCTATGTTTGGGTGTAAGAAAATAACTCTATGTTTGGGTGTAAGAAAATAACTCTATGTTTGTGTAAGTGTAAGAAAATAACTCTATGTTTGGGTAAGAAAATAAATGTTGGGCAAAATAAGAAAATAACTCTATGTTTGGGTGTAAGAAAATAACTAAGTGTTTTGGGTGTAAGAAATACTACTAAGATGTTTGGGTGTAAGAAAATAACTGTGTTTGGGTGTCAGGGCATGTTGGTATTCCAGGGAAAGAGCGAGCTAATTGGAGGGCCAAAGCAGCTGCCAATCAGTTCCTGTGATGCTCGTTATCCCCTCCCGCACATCGACTTGAAAAGCAGCATCTTCGCGATAAATGGAAGGAGCAATCGAAGCATACCTCTAGATATGATAGAGATTAGCGATCATTTGGCAGTTGGGTAACCAGCGTCCATCCCAAGCGACAAGCAGCTAAGTTAACGAGGCTGTGGATCGGACACACAATATGCCTCGTGGTCAGGTGATGTCTGAAGCACGTTGTGAGGGATGCCAAGAGCCATTAACGGTCGCACATTTAGTGGGAAAATGTGTAACATCCTCAGAACAAAGACATCTGTACTTGTTACCCCCTTATACACTGAAAAACGTATTTGATGAGAATTATGATGTAGAATGTCTTACTGTTTTCTTAAGGGAGACTAATATTTTAAATCTGATTATGCAAAACGTTTGTGCAATAATTTTAGTTTTAAAGGATATTGCTGCTTTGATTTTTTAATATAACATTCGTTGTTATTAATCTTTATTTTTGTGAGACATTTATTCATAGATTTATAAACGTTTTGAATATTTTAACATTTTAATCCCACAAGATATTCGCCGCTAATGACCTTGGCTGTTGACACGGCAGATAATTTGAAATAAAATGATCAAATTCTTTCTCTCTCGCATATATCATTCAGTTCAGAAAGTCTTGGCCAGTTGCTCTTACTCTGCAAATTAAAGTCATGCACGCTTTTCAGATTTTAACTTCTCCAAAAACTGTCTAAGACACGAATCAAAGTAATTTAAAAGGGACGCGATCGATGCTTACCTCCAATCTCAAAAAAGAAAGAAGAAAAACTACCCTTTTGAAAGCGAAAAATCTGAAAGACGAGCAAAAGCCTTTCATAGATTTATAACCTGTGACTGAACACATCACTGAAAGTATTAAAATTCAACGAGAGGTTTGCTTGCTCTCGAATACATATTTCTTCCTTCTTCGCCAGTCAGTCTGGAGTCTGAAAATTCCTTCTGCTTTTTCATGAAGGACAATATCGAGCTGACTTCACCTCATGCACATCACATCGTGTGTTATGTGATGCCGTGGTAGCGCTTTCGTCTGGCAATCTTGCTGACCTGCGTTCGATTCCCGCGCACTGCCAGTGGATGGTCACCCCGGCCATTCCTCGCACACAGGGCAGTTTAGAAGCACAATAAAGTCAAGCCACAATTTGACTGATGCCACAAGACCCTGTCGCAGCAATATCCTATTAATTATTATTATTATTATTATTATTATTGCATCAATCATCATAATCATCATCATCATCATCATCATCATCATCATCATCACCATCCATTCACCATCACCATCACCATCACCATCACCATCACCATCACCATCACCATCACCATCACCATCACCATCACCATCACCATCACCATCACCATCACCATCAACCACCACCACCACCACCACCACCACCACCACCACCACCACCATCACCATCACCAATCACCATCCTCATTATTATTATCAGGAATGTGTGTAGGAGGAAAGGGGTGAGTGTACCAGTGGAGGTCGATGACACACTCGCACAGCTGTCGACACCCAAGAGGCGACGATAAAGGAATGGAGATAACAATATTGATAAAGATAATAAGGATGATGATAATCATGATGATGATAGGAATAATAACAAAAATAGCAAAATATTATAATGATTATGATAACGGCGATGATAGCCATAATAATAAGAATAGCAAAATGATAATAATTATAATATGGATGGTAATGATAATGATAATAACGATAAGGATAACAATAAATGTTCATAATGATAATTATTATGGTACTAACAAAAATGATGAAGATAAAGGTAATAATAAAAATCATGATAATCAGGATAAAAACAACAATAATGATGAGGAGAATAAAAAAGCTAATAATGATATTAATAATAATGATAATAAAAATGATGATAGTAATGATAATAACAATGATAATGATAATGATATTGATAATGCATAAAGATTAAGATAAAGACGAAGATAAAGACCATGATAATATCAATGTTGATGATAATAACAATAATGTTCATGATAACAAAAAAATAATAATGATTATAATAATGATAATGTTAATGATAATGATAACAATAATGATAGCAAGAATAATGATAATAAGGACAAAATATAATAATGATGACAACAATAAAACAAAAATAACAATTGTAATAATAACCATAAAATGATACTACTAATAAAAATAATGTTAATAATACTATAACTAAAATAGAATATAATGATTATGATGAAAATAATGATAATGATGATAATAATAACAATAATAAAAATAATGAAAAAATTATAACAACAATGATAATAGTTATAGTAATAATGATGATAGAGTAATAATGATGATAATGCTAATGGTGATATTAATAATAGTGATAACAACAACAATAATAGCGATAACAAAAATGATATTGATTATAATTTAGAGAACATTACTGCTACACTGTACTCACGTAGCATTCGATGGTATGACACATTACAGAATTTTAAAAATGCTCTACCATCTTCACAGTCTCTCTCTTCCACATTTTGTATGTTAGTTTCCTCTCGAGACTACATGTTATGAATGTCACTGAAGAAACAAAATCACGCCACGGGAGGTACAGGAAAACCACAACCTCGTCGATATGGGTTATAGAACCTTTTGTTTATCGTAAGGGCTTCACACCACTTGCCTGTAGAATCTATAACTTATGTGATCTGACCTGAAAGATTTTTTTTCTTCGAAGCATTCATTCTAGTCAAAGATCGAGGAAGGGTTAGCATGCAGTTCATTGCTTAAGTGCAGTCATTCTACGTATCTTTTAGCTTTTGAATAGAGAGAAGGAGAGAGAGAGAGAGAGAGAGAGAGAGAGGAGAGAGAGAGAGAGAAGAGAGAAGAGAGAGAGAAGAGAGGAGGAGGAGAGGGAGGGAGGGAGGGAGGGAGGGAGCGGATATATATATGTAGGCACACACACACACACACACACACACACACACACACACACACACACACACACACACACACACACACACCACACACACACACACACACACACACACACACACACATACATACAGAGAGAGAGAGAAGACGCGTCTGTGTGTGTGCTTCCGTACCTGCAT
>NW_020868785.1:48131-58131 GCF_003789085.1 Penaeus vannamei
GACGATAGAGTGACAGAGCGACGATGAAGTGACGAGTGACGATGAACGTGAATGAAAGAAATTAAAAGGATCGGAAGTGTTTGAGGAACGTTGAAATAACTATAAGCTTCGGTTTAACATTGGCACTTCGAGAGACAGCGTTGAGGAGGGTCCTGAAATATCTTTGAGCCCGATTTACAAAGTGCTCTTATCTAGGCGTATTTGCTCACACACGAGAAGGAATTCGATTTAAACTGCTACTAAAAGGTTCTTTCGCAAGTCACTGTGCTTCTCCCATCATATTCCCTTGCATTTACAGTGGTGAACATTATCGTGTAAACTTGGAATACAGTCTGGAAGAAGTCTGTAGGTTTATTCGAAGACTACCATTCCCATCCGGGTTTATCTATGTTGAGAAGAAAATTGAAAGAGTGATTTAGGATGATCCTCAGTACAGGAAGGAAGAGGATGTAGATATGGCGCCTGTTGGGTAGGTAGATGAATATTGATACTAGGAGAGAGAGGAGGAGATTTAGTTTGATTTCCATTTGCTACAACGGAATATTTCTTTGCTGTGAAGTACTGTCTTTGTGTATTTTTATCTTTCGCAGAAATGTAAGGCCTGTTTGGTGTGCGATGAGGGGGTAATGGCCGGGGGTTGAGTATCGTACATGTCCAGAACGCGGGTTAGCCAGATTGCTAGAGCCGTAGCATTGTGCAGCAGCGAGCAGCAAGAAGATGAGAGATAGAGAGGAGAGAGGAGGATGAGGAGGAGGAGAGAGAGAGAGAGGAGACAGTACAGGGAGCGAGACAGAGACAAGAGCAGGACGCAGACAGAGAGGAAGGACCGACACACGCACTAGATGAAGCACACTACACAAACAACGACTGCGACAAACACAGAGAGAGAGAAGAAGATGTGGAGTAGAGAAGAGAGGAGTAGAGAGGAGAGAAGCGAGAGGAGAGGGGAGAGAGAGGAGAGAGAGAGAGGAGGGAAGATGAGAGGAATGGGGATAGCAAGAGAGAGAGTGAGAGAGAGGAGAGAGGGAAGAGAGAGAGAGAGAGAGAGAAAGAGCAGCAGACAGACGGATATTAGCAGCACTGCATCTGGAGAGGAGAAGGAGAGAAGAGGAGAAACAAGAGGGTAAGGAGACAGAGAGCAGAGAGGTAGAAACAGAGACAGACAGGGTGAGACACATACGGAAGACAGACGCAGAGAGACAAATATAGAGAAGAGATCAAGAGAGAGATGGGGAGGACCAGAGACGACCAGTCGATGCACATCTGAGACAGACACAACAGGACTTCAATAACACTACAGACGAAGCAGCAAATTGGTACGTTTTCACACAATAATTCTCTTAACCTCTCGAGAATGCCCACTAACAGCTTTGCCGTCGCACAACAAGGCAATTCGCCCACCCCTGTGTAAGGGGCAGCCTCATATCAGCCCTCATTTTTGTCAGTGAATGATGTTCCTCCAGATGAGTCTTGTATTGTGGCTATTAGCATTATTGTTGTTCTTGCTTTTTGTTTTGTTATTTTTGTCGTAATCGTTATCATTTTTACTGCTAGAGTCATCGTTATTAGTATTTCTACTAGTGCTACTACTACTACGTGATCACTAACACTTATCATGATGATCATCATGTTAGTATTGTCAATGCTATAAGGCTTGTCATTATTCATTACTGTCATTATTTTTATTAAGATTATTGTTATTTTTCTTTAGTATTATTGTCTGTATGTATCTGTCTGACTCATACCAACTCTTTTAGGCTCCTCCAAAACATTCTTGTATTATTATTGTATTAATATCATTATTGTTGGTCTTCTTCTTGCTTTGTTATTGTTGTTTTAATCGTTACAGACCGATTTATTATTAATAGCATTTCTATACTACTTGCTACTAGTATTTCAAATATCACTGCTACTAGTACTTCGTGATCACCACCACTATTATCAGGATAATCGTCATTATCAGTCTGTTCAATATGGTTAATGTTATGGTTTTTGTTATGGTTATCTGTTATTGTCATTATTATTCTTAATATTATGTAATTCATTATTATTGTTATTATTATCATGATTATTATTATTTTTTATTATTATTATTTATTATTATCATTATCGTTATTCTTCTTATTATCATCATTATTATTATCATTATTGTTATTATTCTCGTCATCATTATTATCATTATTTTTGTTATTATCATTATTACCATTATCATGATCATTAGTACCTAGTGAACCTAACATGTTATTCCAAGCTCATTCGAAGCCAAGTCACCGAGAACGCGAATTGTCACTGTCTCTGCTCCTCCTCTATAATTATGTTGAACACGAAATCACGGTCGACATCACGTACTCAGACAAACTTGTGCGGAAATAAAGTTAGTGATCAAATTCTCGGTTGGAAGCCTTGTAAGTTACTATACGGCTTTTCGTTGATATGTACGCTAGGTGACGTGACCGAGTATAAATTTTCTGAATGTGTGTGTGTGTGTGTGTGTTTTGCTTAGGTTATGATCTTTTCATTGTCAACTTGTTTTTTATGTCATTATTTTTATCGTTTATATAATCATCAATTTAGTGTTGTATGGCCACAATGTGTAGCGTATCTAACTGAATACACCTCAGCTTATCTGATTTGGGATTTGAACTGCTCTTTCTATATATACCAACTGCCCACGGGGAGTGTGTGTAAAACTTCGCTATACTCATGTATGGTAGTTAGATAATATCTATGGACGCTAGCTAGCACCTAGTTGTAGGCTCTTTTTAGTGGGTTGTATATCAGTGGTTAGGGTGACTGTCTTGCAATCTCTTGCAACGGCGGCGAGGGATCGAATCCCGATCGGAGATGGTATTTATATTCATATATATATATATATTATATATAGTATATATATATATATATATATATGTGTGTGTGTATGTGTGTGTGTGTGTGTGTGTGTGTGTGTGTGTGTGTGTGTGTATGTGTATGTATAGATGTGTATGTGTGTGTGTGTGTGTTGTCTTGTCTTACGATTACGTGTGGTGTCTTGTCTATTGGTTATGTTTTGAGTGTGCGAAATAAACGTATAATATGGATGCTCTTTCTTATGTTATTTTATTGTTCTATTATCGTGACTACGGAATCACTCCTAACTCACCATCATGACCATTTGCATTGTTTTTATTTTCATAATTATTATCATTATCAATTATTACTATCGTAATCATTATTACTATTACAATAATAATTATTATTATCATTATCATTATCATATATCATTATTACTGTTATTCTTATTATCATCATTATTATTACTGTTACATAAATATATGTATGTATGTATATATATTATATATATATAATATATAATATATACATATATATATTATATAATATATATATATATATATATATATATAATGTATGTATATATATATATATATATATATATATATAATATATGATATATATATATATATATATTATATATATATATATATATATAATATCCATAGGTATGTTTGTATGTGTGCTCATGATAGCACCCAAAAAAATCCCCTGTATTCTCATGACCTCGAATCGCCAGAAAGACAGAACACTTCGGCATCAAAGTCCGAGACGAACTTGGAATTTTCTTAACTCGGAAAACCGGAGCGACGAGAGTTTTGGAAATCCTTTCGAGATTTGTTTTTGCCGCGAGAGGATCCTCGGACGAAAAGTTGTGACGGTGTGTTTGATACGTACATCGGAAACGCACACACACACGTTCGCAAAGACAAAAGACTGTGAGAAGGAGAGGGAAAGGAAGAGAGAGAGTACTTACTAAGTATAGTATATATATATATATATATATATATATATTATATATATATATATATATATATACATATAATACATAACATATATATATATTATATATATACATATATATATATATATATATATATATATATTAATATATATATATATATATATCTTGTGTGTGTGTGTGTGTGTGTGTGTGTGTGTGTGTGTGTGTGTGTGTGTGTGTGTGTGTGTGTGTGTTTGCACACACTAATATTTATAGACAAGATATCCAGTCTCATGCATACCTTTTCTACATTTGTCAACATGGATACGGTTCATATATATATATATATATATATATATTATATATATATATATATATATATATTATATATATATACACAAATATATATATATATATATGTATAATATATATATATATATATAATATATATTATATATATATATATGTTATATATTATATTGTATATTATTTATATATCTTTAATCTATACATGCATATATTTATATCTATATACATATATATTTACTGTAGAACTGATTCCCATTTTGTTGTGAAATGATGTATCAATAGGCTCAAAAACATGCCCAAGATACCCGTATGTTTATTTACTTACATACTTATATGAAATTAGACAATGATATTTTGCAGTGAACGTTGGCAGAAAACGCATTCCCTCATATAATCGATATCATTTAGATTGTTTACACATTCCTCATACCATGATTTGATTGGAGTTTGTATTTACATGTGTAATATCATGCAAAACAATGGAGATCAGAAATCGCTTGGATACAATTAAACATTTCCCATTCATCAGATTTGTTGCGTATTCTTTAATGTCATATACAATAGATTGGCTGGAATTCTTTTTATTTCTATATCAGTATAAGAGTGAGTTGAAGTGGAGGATACGCCGTATAGGTTTCGTATGTCCACGTGTACGAATGTAAGTATACGTACAGATCCTTCTAATTTCCCGAATTGTATTGTTCAACGTATAATCAGACTGAAAGAAAGTTATTTGATTAGGCTTCGAATCATTGGTCACCATTGTCCTTTCTCCATTGCTTGGTGAAATGATATTAGTGTTGTAATAACGGGGGCTTTCTCGGGGCATTCGTTATGACAAACGCAATCAAGGAATTTATATCGGTGTGTGTGTGTGTGTGTGTGGGGCGTGGTCTTGTGCTCGGTGTGTGTGTGTGTGTTGTGTCGTGTCGTGTGTCGTGTTGTGCTCGTGTGTGTGTTGTGTGTGTGCGTCTGTGTTGTGTGTGTGTGTTGGCGTGTCTGTGCTCGTGTGTGTGTGTGTGTCTGTGCTCGTGTGTGTGTGTGTTGTGTGTGTGTGTGCTGTGGTGTGTGGTCTGTGCTCGTGTGTGTGTTTTGGTGTGTGTGAAGTGTGTCTGTGCTCGTGTGTGTGTGTGGTGTGGGCGTGTCCGTGTGTGTGTATTGTCTATATATGTGTATATGTCTGTGTGATTGTGTCAACCCTGTTTAATTTACTTCGTGCATGGGTTATATAAATATCATATTTTCATGTGGTAAATTTGGAAATATCTAACTGTACCGGAAAACCATTTACAGTTTAAGAAAATAGAACTGGACAAGTAATTCGAGGCTGTTTCAAGATGTCTTGGAGAATTTTGCACTCGGAATCAGGCTTAGGAGAGTAAACACTTAGAGGAAGGATTGTGGTGCCAAAAACCGTGAGAGGCTCTTCTTTCTTTAACACACTCCCTCTGCTTTTACCTTTCTTGCAGCCTCTGTCTGTCTGTCTGTCTGTCTTCTCTCTGTCTGTCTCTCTCTGTCTCTCTTCCTCTCTCTCTCTCTCTCTCTCTCTATCCATCTATCTATCTATCTATCTCTCTGAGCAGGGACTTTATGCGTAATGTCTATGGAATATTGTGCATGGAAACTCTTTAGCTTCTAGTTGCACACTTCTTTTAGTGGGAAGTATCGCTCCCTGGTAGAGCGTTCGTCTTGCAGTTACCTGTCTGCAACAGTGAGGGTTCGAGTCCCTATCGGAGAGATTATTTATTCACCATATTAATGCGGTAGTGCATTATTCCATCTTTCATTAAATACACCTCGGGACTTCTGATTTCGGATTTGAACTGCTCTATCACTATCTACCGAGTGCCCACAGGGAGAGTGTGTGTAAGACTTCGCTATCCTTACTCACGTATGAGTAGATATGTAATGTCTATGGAAGCTAGTTAGCTCCTAGTTGCACACTCCTTTTAGTGGGTCAAGTAGCTCCTATATATATATATATATATAGTATATATATATATATATATATATATATATATATATAATATATATATATATATATATATATACATACATATACATACATATATATATATATATTAATATATATATATATTATATATATATATGTGTGTGTGTGTGTGTGTGTGTGTGTGTGTGTGTGTGTGTGTGTGTGTGTGTGTGTGTGTGTGTGTGTGTGTGTGTGTGTGTGTGTGTGTTGTGTATGTGTGTGTATGTGTGCTAGGAAATTCTTAATTAAGAAGGAAACAGAAGGGTTGATTTCAAATTGCGAAACTTTCAGCTGCAATTAAGTACTTTGACACTCGCTTCTTGGTACTTTGTGTCTGAACTTAAATCCCCGAGGCTGCTAGTAGCTAAATGGTCTGCTTCCATCTTCTCTTCCACTGCGTGTGAAGCAGAATAATGAAGCATGAATCTTGGTGTTTCTTCTGCGTAATATGACTTATAGGTGTCTTATTTTTATTGCTTTTGTATTTTTTTTATTTATTTATTTTTAAATTATTATCAGATTGTTGATTTTGCATTTATTTTATGGCTAGAATGCCACGGTATTTTAATCAACTACTAAATAATGTTGATTAAAATATCCTGTCTTATATGGCATTCCTTTTCAACCATAACTGATCTTTCAATAAAGTGCCTGCGGTGTTCAGCTCTGCAAAAATTTCTTATAAACCGCAGAACATAAACCAAAATCCTTTTTTAACGCACATCGTTCCTCTCAACAAAATTGAAATATCTTGCCCAACGAATAGCTTTCACTAATATGCTTAAAATGCCTACCCATACACAACCCTAATTCCAATAAACAGTACTTACATTCAGATATTTTTCTCACATCACAGACTCCCTCGGGCCATCGCATGGGTGTTCGCTCACTCCACAGTCCATCGTTTCTTTCCAAAGTGAATCGAACGCTCATTCTGCAAATCTTGAAAATGTATCACGTTTTGAAAATTGTAAATACGCACGCACAGTGTATGTGTGTGTGTGTGTTGTGTGTGTGTGTGTGTGTGTGTGTGTGTGTGTGTGTGTGTGTGTGTGTGTGTGTGTGTGTGTGTGTGTGGCGCGTGTGTGTGTGCCAGTGTTTTGTGTGTGCTGGATTTACACAAGCACAAATACACATACAAACAGAAAAAAATGCATATAAACATATGTACAGTATATAAAACGTCAATGAATGGAAATTAAATAATATCCAGTTAAATCTCATAGTATTATGCCTTCAAATAGATTTCAGATTTTGCGAATATCCGGTGCGGTTGATGTTGAACCTTACGTCTTTTTGAGAGCTCCTGACAAGATGCTGAAAATATGTCTCAATTCTCAGGCACATTTCATGCCAGATTTAGGGTGCGTTCGTGTAGACGTCGCTGTGAATTATTGGCCCAAATTTCGTTTCTGCATCCAAACGCACACACTTACATACGCACACACACATACAGACACGTGTGTGTGTGTGTGTGTGTGAGGGAGAGACACGCTCCATTCACATCATTGTGTGTGTGTGAGGGAGAGACATGTGCTTCCTTTCATGAGTGAGGGAGAGACATGTGCTTTCTTCTAAGTGTGAGGGAGATACATATTTATTACTTTCACGAGTGAGGGAGAAACGTGTGTTCCTTTCATGCGTGAGGGACATACATGTGTGTTGCCTTCGTGAGTGAGGGAGAGGGACCTATGTTCCTTTCAGAAGTGAGGGAGAGACATGTGTTCCTTTCATGGGTGAGAGAAAGACGTATGTTCCTTTCGTAAGTGAGGAAGAGATGTTTGTTCTCTTCGTGAGTGAGGAAGAGGCACATGTATTACTTTTATGAGTGAGGGAGAGACACGCGCTTCCTTTCATGAGTGAGGGAGAGACACGTGCTTCCTTTCATGAGTGAGGGAGAGACACGTGCTTCCTTTCATGAGTGAAATGAGTCGAACGCGCGGGCTGGGCACACGCTGTGGCTTCGTCCGACTCATTTCACACTCGCGGTAAATTGCGCTCGATTCACGCCCACCTTGCGACCACACGCGTCCTGGACAAACGGTTTCATTTCTATGAAGCGTAATAATAATAAATAAGATATAATGATAATAATGATAGTATGATAAATAATAATAAGGATAATAAATATAATGATAATAATGATAATGATAATGTAATGATAATGATAATGATAATAATAATGATAATGATAATGATATGAAAATGATAATGATAATGATAATGATAATAATATAATAATAATATAATATAATATATAATGATAATGATATGATAATAAATGATATGGCGTGTTTCTTGCGTCGGAGGCAATGTGCGTCCTTGTCTTTTCTTTGAAAATCGTTGAGGTTTTTTGTACATGATTAAAATGTACGTATTTACGGGCAGTCAGCGGGGGAATTCTCAAGGGAAACCTGCGTGGCCCGTAACTTCCGTAACGTTTCTTTTTTGTTGTTGTAGAATGGAAGCCGTGTGTGTGTGTGTGTGTGTGTGTGTGTGTGTGTGTGTTCACGTGTATGTGTGTGTATGTGTGCTAGGAAAGTATGTATGTGTGGAAGCTATTTGTGACCGAGGCTAAAGTCAACATCTCTTCGCTGCATCCCAAGAAGACCTCCTCCTCTTCTGGATGAGTTTCATTCGAGCGGTTGGCGAATCTGCAGCGCCAATTTGTCTTTCGTCCATTACCTTTTTTGAGAAAATTAGATTAGAAAGACTTCAACCTGAACAACGCGCATCGTTCTTGGATCAAACTACACCTCATACATGGCTCCACTAAATCAACTGTAATTTTTTTGCCTATTTTATTTAACATAAATACAAACATTCTCGAATATAGCTCTTGATTTGACTATGCTTGGCTGAAAATGTTGACGGAAAGGTTTTCAGACGGAAACGACCATTATCGTCTGACCGGAAAATCGACAATTCGCTCAAAAATGGACAAAATTTCAGAAAATTGTCAAAAAAAATTGACGAAAAAGTGATAGTGTGACAGCGCCTTAACAAAATACTCACCCACAACATCTTCACATCCGCGAGACATCAGGATCCGCTTCCCGACTTGCGTCAATCAAGAAAACAGATCGTGAGGATGTAAACAACGAGTTAAGTGGACCAAAGTGTCGTACATCCAGATATTATATGCTAACTATACCCTGTTGTATTAGACACTTAAATACCCACTTTACAAAGTAATAATTTTACTTTTGTAAATATTTCATTCATTATTCTTATCATTATTATCATCTACATACACATATACATATATATGTGAGTGTGTGTTTGTATGTGTGTGTGTGTGTGGGTGTGGTGTGTTTATATGTGTGTACAAATATAAATACGCACATATATATACATATATATGACGAGAAGGTGACATGTGATCCCAGGAGGGAGGACGACCTTCTGTCTGCGATGGGAGAATCGTCGGCGGAGACCAAGGAAGTCGTGGCAGACGCAAGTCAACTGAAGCTTAGGTGAAGACGGGCTGATGACTTGGGTGGCGGCTTTCCTACAAGGGCACACACACACACACACACACACACACACACACACACACACACACACACACACACACACACACACACACACACACACACACACCACACACACACGCACACATGTATGTATATATGTATGTAATATATGTGTATATATATGATATATATATGTAATATTATATATATATATATATTATATATATATACATATATATATATATATGTATGTATATTATATGTGTATATATATGTAATATATATATATGTATATATATGTATATATATATATATATATATATATTATATATATATATATATATATATATACATATATACATATATATGTATATTATATATATATGTATATATATATATACATGTATATATATATATATATATATATATATATATATTATATATATATAT
>NW_020868785.1:70631-75631 GCF_003789085.1 Penaeus vannamei
TGTTATCATCATAATTTTCATTATCATGATCATTACTAATCCTACTACTAGTAGTAGTATCACAAATATCATCATTTTCATCAGCACTATGATCATCATTATCATCACTATTATCATTAATGCAGCTATAAATCTATGAAGAGTTGTATCACTTTCCTATAACTCTACATGTGACTCCAAATTCCAGCCTGATATATATATATATATATATATATATATATATATATATATATATATATATATATATATATATTATGTATGTATGTAATATATATATATATATATATATATATATATATATATATATATATATATATATATATATGTACATATATATATATATTATATATATATAATATATATATATATATATATATATATATATTATATAATTCATATGACGTAAATGAACTATGACTGTTCATGGAAAATTCTCTCTTTACTAAGTTTATATCATACGTTTCTTAATCCGTCACCTTATATCTATTCAGAAACGTTAAAAAATGAATAAAAAACTCGCAGATTCCATTCCATTTATCAAAACCCTTTCCATATGAATATTCATGAGGTTTTCTTCTGATCACAAAATGAACGCGGGAATGAATAGATTGAAACAGACAGAACATCTTCAAGGTTCTGTCCCTTTTTTCCTTCGCCAGTACACCTTCCACTTCTCTCTCTTTCTCGACCCTCTCTAATGTGGATTTGGTTGCGCTAGGATTATATGCTTCACTCACTTGTTTTCTTGATTGAAGGAAGGACATATCCAACGTCCTCTGGCACCTCTGGATGGGATTATTTGATTATTTTGTTTTCTTTCTGGGAATTTGCTTTGATTACATTGGATCTGCCCGCTCTCCTTGCAGTATTATGGTATATTATTACTGCAAGCATTCTTCCTAAAGCTCATAATATTATAGTGATCATATAGTGATATCCCTATATATATAGGTACTATGTATCAATAATGTATTTATATCATTATCTATCTCTATTACATATCTACACTTCGAAATCCATCAACACATTTACTATCGCCTCCTACGACCCACCACACAGCACCACATTTCCTACACACATACACATCACACATATTATTATTTATAAGTAATATATTATATATAATTATGATTAAGGTGTATATAGTTAGTATGATAAGATGTATAGTTTATATAGGTTAAGTAATATATGATAGTATTAAACATTATTAATAAGTAACACAAGCACAATACACAATCACGTGAACATCTCAAATAAATTTAAAATAGAAGCAACATAGCCACAATTTTTTCAATTCTCTGATAATATGGATAAGATTATAAGTATGGTATATCCAATATAAGAAGTAATGAATTTATTATGATAGTATAGATAGATAGTGTATATATATATATATTATAATAGGTAAGCCCTGATACATCAATACATACATGATATATTAATATATATTATATATATATATGGTATATCGTATATTACTATATATATAGAGTATAATCATGTTATATATATATATTATGGATGTTCTAACGTGTAGTGAGTTGTGCCAATATATGTATGCTATTATAAGTGCCAGGCATATGATGTAAAATACAAGCGTTTGATCAGCTCCATCAGCTGTTTGATCCACGCGGCACTTCAGTCCACAGAAAACACACTGCACATGTACGGAATATAGCAGAACAATTGACCTCCCAATAGCCAACATGAATACACATTTGACGAATATTTGAACTGGAAAAAATGTATC
Organism: Penaeus vannamei; assembly: GCF_003789085.1. Taxonomy (NCBI): domain Eukaryota; kingdom Metazoa; phylum Arthropoda; class Malacostraca; order Decapoda; family Penaeidae; genus Penaeus; species Penaeus vannamei. The sequence continues at coordinate 72,382 of NW_020868785.1, forward strand.
GCACCTGACAATAATAGCTCCATTAGTTTGTAAGGGCAGGTGTTGCCAGCCTGGAATGAGTGTCCAAAGGATATAATGGCAATAATTACTTAACTCAGGTACATTAACCTTGCAATCTGTACGTGAAGTTGGTTCTGTCGTTGCCTGTTGCTTGGCGAAGATAAGGAAATATATAGGAATCTGTGAGACAGCAACGCTAGCCATTTGGATTTTTTTGTCATATGCATATATATATATATATATATATACATATATATATATATATATATTAAATATATATAACTCATATATCATTATATATATACTATATATATATATATTATATATATATATATATATATTATATATCTACATATATATATATACATTTTCTTAAAGCAAGTAGCTGGTTAATCTCCACTCTCACCATTGCAACACACACACACATATGTATGTATGTATAAAATATATATTTATGCATATGGTTTATATATAATATATATATATATATATATATATACTTATATATATTATATATATGTATGTATAATATATTTATTTATCTATCTATCTATCTATTTATCTCCCTCGCTCTCTCTCTCTCTCTTCTCTCTCTTCTCTTTCTCTCTATATATATATATATAATATATATTATATATATATATATATATATTATATAAATGCCTGTAAATATATGTATATATTAATAATATATATAATATAATATATATATATATATATATATATATATATATGATATTATATATATTATATATATATATATTTATATATTATATATACTAATATATAATATATATATTATATGGTATATATTTATATGTATATATATGAATTATATTTATCTATTATATATATGTGTGTGTGTGTGTGTGTGTGGGTGTCTGTATGTGTGTATATATATATACCCTATATATATATATGTGTATGTGTGTGTTTACATATATATGTCTGTGTATGTTTTTTTTTGTGTGTGTATGCGTGTGTGTGGCATATGTGTGCATGTGTGTGTGTGTGTGTGTGTGTGTGTGTGTGTGTGTGTTGTGTGTGTGTGTGTGTGTGTGTGTGTATGTTTGTGTGCATGCATATATATGTATATATATATATATATATATATATATATATATATTATATATGTAGATAGATAGATAGATATAGATATATGTACAACCCTAAGAACATTTATCTATTCACTTTTTTATTATAACACTTTTTTACATATCTATTAAAAACTTCTTTTGTTCCTTCCACAGCCTTTTTATATGTATATATATCTAACAAAAAGCTTCAGTCTTATCAGCGTATGGCTTGGATTACCCCTTGATGCGCCCCCTTCTAAGAATCATTATTTTCTCGCTTCATTCTCCATTGTAAAAAAAAAAAAAAACGTAAGCTTAATGATTGTATTTGTTTATTTATAAATGCATATGACATCTAAGAAAAGTTTGTTTTTTCTTACCCTCATCTCTTAAAATAGGGTCTTTAGCGTGAAAGAGCAGAGGGGAATTACCATTACTAAGCTATAACCGTTTAGAACCACAATGGCGCAGTTCGGTGGATTGCCAATTACGGAAATTTTCAATATGCAGTGTGCTCTCTTTTAAGAAAGTGCGAAAGAGTGATAAAGAAAAATAATATTCATTGATATAAAACATGCCATATGTTCTTTAGGAGCGAGTTTCCAAGACTGAAGAGAGAGCGAGTCAACGTAAACACCTAATATGCACGTAAAGGAAGTACAGGTGAGGTGGTTGAGATCGTTTCATTCGGTAACTGCAGCGACGGTCTTTCTCGTGAATGAGCGAAGTACGAGTAGTTTGCGCTGGAAATCCTGAGTTTCTGAACAGTCTGAAATCGTATTTCGCTTCATGTTATATGCATGTTATATTTAGGATCGTATTTCGTTTCATGTTTATATTTAGGATCTGATGCGTATTTGTAAGTCGTTCGTAATACTAGTCTCAGGTACGCGTAACTTTCGTGATTAGCTTCTCGCAATAAAATAGCTGCTGGCATCCCATAAGAGTATTAATGTATTTTCGTACTTCCACAGTTATAATCTTGTCAACATGAGAGAGAGGCTCAGGCGCTCGGTATGTCCTGATGATATACAAAGACGCGTAGAACAAGAAATTAAATCCGTTGCAGGAAAAAGGTTGCAAGTGAAGAGCGACTGCGAAACGCGAGGCCAAGAAATTAGAGATGGAGTTAGCAGATGCCGAAAAGAGGAATTAGCGAACTTGCTATTGCACAAAGACGCAATGACTCGACCGGTTCCAACAGTGCTAGTTGTCTTCCCGGCCCGGTGTCAAAGGGTTCAAGCTTGCCAATTTATCGTGATTGGCAACATGGCACCGATTCATACGCACAACTGTTTGAAAGCTTCGCGGATTTGCATAACTGAATGTGATTACCATATCCATTTCGGCTCCTTATTGAGAGGTCACGTATTTCAGACGTATGTATCTTTGGCTGACGAAATCGTTAGAAGTTAGTCAAGTTAAAGAGGCTTTGCAAAGGGCCGATGTGTATAGACGCCAATTACAGAGAGAGCAAGTATAAAGAAAAAGAACCTTTCGTTCAGCTGGTGGTACGAATGGAACAGTATTCGGATAGATGGCTTTTTTATGTAAATAAAGTTCTATTTTTCTTTCTAAATCGGGAATAGTTGCTGAGCAATTGCAGTCAATATCGTAGAGTTTTCCTTATAGAACGGCAATGTAGCATTTCTCTAGAGATGGCCGAATCTACAAACAGATAAGGAAATGCTCACAATTATCTAGAGAAAACAGCTTCCTGAAATTACTACCACGTAGAATATTCAGGCCATGGGTGTGGTAAAGTAAATCCTAAGTCCTAATTGCCCGGATAAAGAATTTTAAGTGTAACACAAATAACGAAACTAAAGTAAGCTCTGTTTTCGAGGCGGGGTTAAAACCTAAAACCAATATCACTGACCATAAGGGATGTGGGTTTAATAAGCCGGTGGAAGTAATACTTGCCACTGGTTCAGCTGTTATAGTTAAGGGTACGCTAGTGCGGGGAAAGCCCATTGAAATTTGCGATTACTCCGCCTGTAAAGCTTGTTGATGTTTGATGGGATTAATTCTAGGTGTAAAGATGCCTTTTAAAGACATTTCTGACGAGGGTTCTAAAGAAAAATCCGCTGCTATTACAGATGAACATCCTACATCGGATTATTCCGGAATTAAAGCGGGTTATTCGATCTTGTAAGCCAGTCGTTCCCAAACTT
>NW_020868785.1:80631-82963 GCF_003789085.1 Penaeus vannamei
TTGTCATCAGCAATATGCATGCAAGAAAAGGCGAGGAGATAATTAATCTCAAGGGATTTAAATTCACGTAATAACCAGATTATTGGAAGTTATTAAAGTGTGTTAATTGATCTTTAGTTGCTTTTCAGTTCATAAAGAGTAAATCTCCTTAAAAAAAAAGCGAAATATATCAAACGACAAATTAAAACTACAGAAGAAAAAAATATACATGTAAAACAGCAATATATATATATAATAATTATATATATATATATACGAATAATATATATATATTTATAAATGTATATATATATATATATATATATATATATATATTATATATATATATATATATATATATATATATATATAACATATTACTTTACAATAATAGTAATAATACTTATAGTAAACAATGATAACAAAGTAATGATAGTATTAATAATCAAATAGTAAGAATGCTAATCATAAAATAATGATGATAATGACACACATATACTTTCCTGATACTTTACACCCACACTCTTATTCTCACACGCACACGCATACACACGCATTCATGTAAACACACACACAATCAAACACACAGAGAGCTTCCGATGTTTTAAACACATACACACACGCATTCATTGTAAACACACACGGACACACACAAATACTTCCTCGTTGTTTTACACACACATACACGCGCACACTCACACACAGACAGACACACTTGTGCACTCACACATATTCATGCAAACAGACACGCACAAACAAACACACAAAGAAATGCACACATTCACCCCACCCACACACATCACCGGTGGTTCTTGAACTTGCCCTTCCCTCGGTTCTTCCTCTCCTCCATCTCCCTGCTTCCTCTCTTTCTCCTCACTCTCCGCCTCCTCTCTTCTNTCTGCACCAAGCCACGTCCCTAGGCTGCTGGGGTCACTGTGATCGGCCAGCTTCGCTTGTAGGCTGTCCACTGCAACAGGCTGGGTATAAACATATTTGTTGTTCGTGCGCACATTATCTGCCTCTGACCCGATCATACCCGTTACAGGAGGCCAGCAAGGCTACCGTTTGTGTTCGCAGAGAGAGCAGAACCATTTTTACTATCAAAATCAACACCTGCAAAAACAAACATCAAAATGTATCTACAAGGAGCCCATTCATGGGCAGGACTGAAGGGAAAGGACCCCATTATGAGGGGAGGAAAGGGGACAGGGAGGGAAAAGAAAATTAGGGGGCATAGAAATAAGTAAGAGAAATGGAAGGAAGAGGAGAAATAAGGAGAGGTGGAAGAGAGAAGAGGAGAAATAGAGAGAGGTGGAAGAGAGAAGAGGAAAGGAAGTAATAGGGTAGGAAGGAGGGAGAAAGAAGAGGGACAAAAAAAAGACGGAGGAGGGAACAAAGGAACAGGGGAAGTTTAATAAAGGGCAAAGCAAAAAGGTAAATTAGAGAAGGAAAGCAATAAAGCAGAGAGAGAGGAAGGAAAAATAGCAAAGAAGGAGCAAGGAAGCAAAGCAGAGGGATGGAAGAGCAAACAGGAATGAGAAATGAGATGCAGGAATAAAGACAGTGCGAGGAGAAATAAAATAAAGTAATCAATAAAAAAACAAAGAGGCACACAGATGAAATGTACTTACAATGGATGATACTTTAGGTATAAAAAAGGACAGAGGCAGACCCATACACATACATCTAATACCTTTATACTTAATCATACCTGAATAACTATATTACACAAGTAAAGAGAGGTTATTCACAAATGTTCCCTATTAATAAATGAAAAATTTCTTATATATAGAATTTAATTAAGCATAATTACAAATGATCCTTATATCAACATCTACATAAGCATGATACACACATTACCCACGAGCAAAGAGAAAACTCAATATTAATTCCCTTGCTGTGACTCAATACAAACTACTCCTTAAATTATGTGCAAAAACACACCTACGCACACATATATACACACACGCAAACATATATATACACAAACACACACATATACACACACACACACATTTCTCTCTCTCTCTCTCTCTCTCTCTCTTTCCTCTCTCTCTCTCTTTCCTCTCTCCCTCTCTCTCTCTTTCCTCTTTCCTCTCTGTCTCTCTCTCTCTCTTTCCTCTCTCTCTCTCTCTCTCTTTTCCTCTCTCTCTCTCTCTCTCTTTCCTCTCTCTCTCTCTCCTCTCTCTTTCCTCTCTCTCTCTCTTTCCTCCTCTCTCATCTCTTTCCCTCTCTCTCTCCTCTCTTTCCTCTCTCTCTCTCTCTGTCTCTTTCTCTCCTCTCTCTCTCTCTCTCTCTGTCTCTTTCCTCTCTCTCTCTCTCTCTCTCTTTTCATCTCTTCTCTTTCTCTCTC
>NW_020868785.1:83463-88463 GCF_003789085.1 Penaeus vannamei
ATATATATATACATAGTATAACATATTCATACATATATACTTATATAATAGATAGATAGATAGATGGATAAATAGATATTCAGAAATACATATATATACATATCTTCTCTCTCCTCTCCCTCTCCCTCTCCCTCTCTCTCTCTCTCTCTCTCTCTTCTCTCTCTCTCTCTCTCTCTCTCTCTCTCTCTCTCTCTCTCTCTCTCTTTCTCTCTCTCTCACACTGTCTCTCTCTCTCTTTCCCTCTCCCTCTCTCTCTTTCCCTCTCTCTCTCTCTCTCTCTCTCTCTCTCTCTCTCTCTCTCTCTCTCTCTCTCTCTCTCTCTCCTCTCTCTCTCTCTCTCTCTCTATCTATCTATCTATCTCTCTCTCTCTCTTTCAGAATAGTTTTTTTTCTAACCCTTGGGATAATATATATGCAAGAAAAAGAGAAAGTGTGCGACAAAAAAGTGTGTGTTTGTGTGTGCGTGTATGTGTGTGTGTGTGTGTGTGTGTGTGTGTGTGTGTGTGTGTGTGTGTGTGTTGTGTGTGTGTGTGTGTGTGTGTGTGTGTGTGTGTGTGTTTATGTGTGTGTGTGTGTGTGCGTGTGTGTGTATGTGTATGTGTGCGGGAGGAAGAGAAAGCGAGAAAAAGAGCATGTGTGAGTGTGTGTGCGTGTGTGTGCGTGTGTGAATATCAAATGTCACACTAAGAAGATTTAACTAAGGCCCGTACTTTTAAAACCTTTCGCCAGGGCTGGCGAAAGGTTTCGCCAGGCGATCCGGAATTTCGTACTTTTAAAATCATGCCTGGCGAACGTTCGCCAGGGCTGGCGAAAGATCATATTGGAACAGCCTGGCTGTTTGAATACCATTTTCTTGTTTTCAAATTATAAATTAGTAACATATTTGTGTATGATAGGATGTAGGAATCACATTGAAATTATAAAATATCTTAAAATCGTAATTTGTTATGAAATGACGTATATACGTATTTTTTTCAAGACCTTCGATGTTCCAGTCGAGAGCTCAAGACATCAGCTGTATTCCTACCCCCCTACCCCTACCCCCCACCCCCGAGATGACTTATTTAGATTTAGGTTGTTGTTATTTTGGTTGTAAGGATAATGTTCTTTTCACAAATATTACCAGAAGTGTTTTTTATGGCGGCATGTTTACTTTTGGCTATAGAAACATAGCTGTAGTGCTCCACCGCCCTATAATGAGGCGTCTTTAATGATACCCTTGTAGGCCTACAGTTCAATATCTTACATCAGTTAGGAATAGTAAAATAGTAATTTTAAAACTTGTTAAAGTATAAAGTTATTTTTTGTATAGAAGTATAAGGTTGATATAGTATAGTATAAAGTACTTTTAAAACCTTTCGCCAATGCTGGCGTTCGCCTGGCGTAGCTTCGCCAGGCGAACATCTGAGTGAGGGAGGCCTTACTTTTAAAACCAAGGCAGGTGTTCGCCAGGCCTGGCGAACGAAAGGGATCGCCAGGCGCTAACATCTTGGATTCCTGCTAAATCTAGCGCTTCGGCGAATGAAAAAAAACGCGAGAAAAAGCAAAAGGTTTTAAAAGTACGGGCCATAAAGTTAACCTTGTTATAGTATAAAGTGTAGTATAGCATAAAGTATAAAAGTTAATTTTGTTATAGTATAAAATATTTTCAACTTCTTTGTTATAGCATAAAGTTAAATTTTAACTCCTTTGTTATAGTATAAAGTGAGACTATTGTGGAAACAACATTTTCGTCTTCTCTCGAGGTTCATAATTAAGTTTAGGTTATGCTATGTGCACTGCAGATGTAAACAAATTTGCGCTAGATTTAGCGGGAATGCAAGATGTTAGCGCCCGGCGAACGTTGGGTTTAAAAGTAAGGCCTCCCTCACTCAGTGGTTCGCCTGGCGAAGCTTCGCCAGGTGAACGCCAGCACTGGCGAAGGTTTTAAAAGTACGGGCCTAAGTATCATTAGTAATACGAAAGAAAAAATGAAAGGATACCTGTAATCATGTTCAGAGTACAAGAAAAAATTACTTCATACACAGTACAAATATTTGCAGATGTCCTTTGTGCTTCACACTGCATTGCTCTCGACTGGTATTCAGACAAGAAATATTCCAATCCTGTGATCTTTTTAAAAGGAAAATCCAATAAAGCTTAACAGGTCCATATGTTACTTGAAAAATCAATTGTACTTGCTGTTTACTAGATAGATATTATATGATTGTAAATAATATAAGTACATAAGTGGCCTGAGTAAAATAGATAAAAAGTATATGACATGAATAGTGAATATGCACATACACATGTGTAAATGTGTGTGCGTGTATTTATTTATACATATATATGTGTGTGTGTGTGTGTGTGTGTGTATAAGAGAGTGAGGAAGGAGAACGATTAGAGGAAGGAATGGTAAGAGAAGAGGAGTAAGGGAAGAAGGAGGAGGAAAAGTGAAGAAGAAAGTATCTAGGATGAAAAGGTAAATGAAATGAAAAATAGGCGAAAGGAAGAAGGAGAATGGAGGAGACGAAGGAATGGGATTAGGAGAAAAAAACAGTGGTAAAAATAGAAGAGGAAGAGAAATAATAATAATAAATAATATGATGAAGAAGAAGACGAGGAGTTGGAGGAAAAAGAAGAAAACTAAGAGGAGGAAGAAGTAGAGGATTAAGAAAAGGGGAAAAATGAATACCATAAGGAGGAAGAAGAAGAGCAAGAGACATAAGAGTAGGAGGAAGAGGAAAGAAAGGAGAAAAAAGAAGAGGCGGATAAGAAGAAAGAAGAAGAGGCGGAGAAGAAGAAAGAAGAGTTGGTGAAGGAGAATAAAGAAGAAGAGAAACAAGAAGATAATGAAGGAGAGATAACTGATTAAGAAAGAAAAAAAAAAAACATTCGCTGCCAACATTAGGTGGTTTTAAAGAGAATATGAAAGTAATTAAAGGGATCAGACCGCTTCGTGATTGGAAAGAAAGGATTTTAGAAGTCCTATAAAGAACAAACTCCTACACAGGAGGAGAAAATTTGAATCCCAAACGAAGAGAAGTTTAAACGATATGCAACAATGAAAGTGCTGCCACGCAAGTTTCAGAGAGGTCGGAATTGAGAGACGTGATGATAGGAAGAGAAGGATGATAAAGGTGTAGTTGGAAGTAGGGAGAGACAAATATGATGATAGTAGGAAGAGAAGGATGATAAAGGTGGATTGGAAGTAAGGAGAGACAAAGATGATGATAGTGGGAAGAGAAGGATGATAAAGGTGGAGTTGGAAGTAAGGAGAGACAAAGATGATAGTAGGAAGAGAAGGATGATAAAGGTGGATTGGAAGTAGAGAGAGACAAAGATGATGATAGTAGGAAGAGAAGGATGATTGGAGTGGAAGTAGGGAGAGACAAAGATGATGATAGTAGGAAGAGAAGGATGAAAGGTGGAGTTGGAAGTAGGGAGAGACAAAGATACAGCCAATGGTGAAAGAGAGTAAGACAAGAGATAATTATGTAATTCTTTCTTCGACAAGAACTCACTCTAATTGCAAGCAAAAGTGAGAGCTTTTATTAAGTAGCGTTCTGCCAGTCTTATCAAAATTACTTATCTTAATCTTTTTACTTTTCATTATGCTTCATTTAACTTTCATTGTGATTCTATCGCTAAATAAAATAAATAAATAATAGTTATAAATACTAAAAATAGTGATTATAAAAATGATGGTGATGATAATAATAATAATGATAATGTTGATAGTAATAACAAATATGATAAATTATTATTATTATTATCATTATATTTATCAACAGTCGTACTTGTAGAAGTAGTAGTACTAATGATAATACAGAATAGATTATATTTTCCCAGTCCAGAATCCAGAGCCTTCGCAGTCACATATGCTGTATGCATCACCGTGATTTGTTACTTGACATTCACAAGTATGCTTTCCAGCTTCTCCCTCAGCCAAGCGCAGCTAAGGTGGGTCTGCCTCATACCCTCATAGACATTCTCGGGCCGTCCACGTTCCATGGGGCGGGGGAGCCCAGTCTCATTCCAGCTCTTTAGGTGTGTCGCGAGAATTTCCATGCGCAAACAGCCGAGGTGGATAATTGCATGACATAATGGTTATCGTCAGTTTAAAGTATATGTCATGTAGCTGTTCTGTTATGATGAACATTGTAGTTATATTCTGCAAGTTCTGTACTTTATTTTGACATGCGGGGGGGGGGGGTGCGTTAATAGTGCATGGGTTTTATTAATGCTGAATGATCGACCATGTACATTCGGATTAACGTCTGTTTGCCGAATTTCTTGCTCTGCATCTTTTCAGTTTTCGAGAAAATTATTCATATTGCTGTCAGACTACATAAACCAACCAGCAATACCTTTTTCAAATGCATGAGTATATGAATATATGAAAACTTTTGGACAAAATCAGGCTTACTAGTACTGAAACATATGTCAGTCTATTTTTCTTTCGTCAATCTTAATAAAATACTTTATGTGTCGAGGGAAAAATATATATACAGTTAAAGTATCTTCTGGTTTTCTCTCCCGTTTTTTGTTGACTTTCGCGTGAGTCAGTTTCAGGCTTTCTCGGGATCTGAGGGATATACCTTTGAGGAAACTAGAAAAAGATCAAAGCTATATAATGCCGTTGGTGGCTAATTTGGCACTTTTCTTTAAAATTTAACTTAACTTTCTTGAAGAGTTTAGTACCGACAAATGTTAATGGGATAATGACGCCATCCAACAGCAAAGACAGTGGTTACCAAAACCGGAGAAAAGGGACCATTTTGTTGAATTTGTGCGACCACGACCCAATGAAATATCCATACATAACGGACATCCATATACACAGAAATCAATGCATATCCGTCTATATATATCTGGATCGATATACATTATCTATTAATCTATCCGGTACATATGGAATGTCTAGGTTGGCAGACATGTATTTATTTCGGTGTATATGCATTCCCCTGTGATGAATATTCATCGGGTCGGGCCTCACCAATTTTTTTACCAAAACCAAC
>NW_020868785.1:98463-103463 GCF_003789085.1 Penaeus vannamei
TGGTAGGTAGACAGATCAACAGACAGACAGAGATTCCATGCAAACGGTGGGTATACGTGCGTACGTGCAGAGTAGCGAAACAGTATCCAGGAACATTCTTAAATCTTCTTGAGATCTTTTCGTTTCATAAAAGGAACTCCATGTGCCCTGGACTCCTTTAAAAAAAAGAAGAAGAAAAAAAACAACAACGTATTTTTCATTATTTCCCCGCGACAAGATTAAACACGAGGCTGATGGATCCTGTGTCCTTTGAGGGCAGACTCAAAATTTTCGCAAAGTGTTGGAACTACAAAGCGTTTCCTTCTGGTCTCTCTCGGCCTCGACTCTGCCGGGCGATTGGATGCCCCTTCTTGCTCTGTGTGCGTTTCTCTGCTTCGTCTCCTCCTTCCCTCTTCCTCTCTTATTTTTTTCTTTCTTTCTCTTTCTCATTCTTCTTTGTTGTTCGCCCTCTTTCATCCTTTCTCTCTCTCTATTTTTGTGCCTTTTCGTGTTTGTTATTAATGCTTTCTTTTCGGTTTCTGTCTTGTTTTTCAATGTCTCCGTCTGTCTGTCTGTGTCTGCTCGCCTGTTTGTCTACTTCTCTCTTATTTTTCCTTTCTTTCTGTTTCTCATTCTTCTTTGTTGTTCGTCCTCTTTCATACTTTCTCTCTATTTTTTGCCTTTTCGTTTTTGTTATTAATTCTTTCCTTGTTTTTCAGTCTCTGTCTCCGTCTGTCTGTCTACTTATATATATGTCTGCCTGCCTACCTTCCTGTCTGTCTGTATGTATGTCTTTCTCTCTTTGTGAATGTGACTGCATATATACTGCCAGTTATTCGGAAATATAAACACGCCAAAAATAAAAGAATAAATGGATAAAAGAAAATAAATATAAACAGACAAAAAAAAAAAAAAAAAAAAAAAAACAAGATCCAAAAGGAGTGGATAGTTCAAAAGCTCGCATAAAGTCCTTATCCGTCTTGATAAAGAAATATCTGAAAAGGATTTAATTCCACAAGTGATTGGTATCAATACGTAATGCAAATAATACCTAGAAAACAATTAAGAGGAATGATTTTAAAGGTAAAGGTACTCTTGGAAGGTTCCTTTGTAATTATTAACAAGTCTGGAAAAGCATCGTTGTATTTCAAGTAATTAATAAACATCATCGCCAACCCCTTCATTATCAAATAATCCTCCTTATTATCTATATCAAGCTGTCGCAGTAAGTTAGCAAAACTTGTAACAAAAATTGTAGCGATATTAATAGCAGTAGTTATGGTAGAGTTACACCAATAGTAGCGATATTAGACTTGAATTGTTGAAGAGATAGGGGACTTGCAAAACGTTTTCCGAAATAAAAAAGGAAAAGAAAAAAGAAATTAAGAGAAAGATAGAAAGACAAAAATCGAATTAATAGATCACGAGGACTCCTAAATGATAAACAGGCTTCTGTACCAACGAAGACAAACAGACGAAACCTTTTGAACCGAAATGAAATCCGGGTTCAGAAATCAAGGTACGAAAACGATCCATATAAATCCCAGTATTGCATAATCTCGCATCATATCATATAAGAGTTTAACAGGTTACACGTTCGTAAGAAATGTTAAATCATAGCACAGTATATTAGACGCATAACTCATCTAAATATTAAGTCTTACAAGAACTTTGTTGTTCATAAGTTGCCACTTGTTGAACTCAGTAAATCGCTCAAGATTACTGCTCCTTGTTCCAAGATTATATTAGAGTAACATATCAAAATAAACATGAGACTCCGTGTAATATCGTAAGGTTTACGTATAGCAGCAAAAGATGTACATTTCAGTACCTGTGTAATGATCTTTTAAGCCCCTTTTGCAATTATTATTATTATTTTTTTACTTCACTGATGATATCTGATATTTTCTTGCTAAAATTGTTTAAAGGCTAGCGTTTTATAATGATATTTTTTGCTTTTTTTATGAAAAAGTGATGGATAATTTTTATGTTTTCTTTTAAAGGGCGCGTTACTAAACATGAAAATAATACAAAGACAATAAGATAGAGGAAATCTAATTTTACACTTACTGACATCAAAGGCACATTCATACTCATCTATGTTTGTTTGTCTTCCCCTCCCTTTTGCCCTCTCTCTCTCTCCCTGTCTATCTGTTTGTCTCGCTCCCTCTCCCCCTCTCTCTCCCTCATTCCCTTCTCACATCCTTCCTCTCTCAACATCTATATAAATATCCATCTATCCATCTGTATATCTATCTCTACATTCATGCGTAATTTCTATCTATCTGTCTATCTCCATATACTCCATAAGCACAGGAACACACGAACATCCACAACAAGACCCGACGACTGAAGGAGCGGATAATATCCTCAAACATCTACGCTAATAAATATTAATAATGGCGACGACACGAGATGCATACAAGCGGAGGAAAGATCCATCATTTTCTTAGATTAATGTGTTGTGAATATCCGATAAATTACTTCATTATTAAACGTCTTGGAAGCTCGTAATATCCCCGATAGGAAGTTGATGTATGATCCCGTTTTCTATCTCCGTTTTCTTTTTTAAATCTCGTTTTCTGTCATGGCCGCAAGAGAACAACAAAGGCTTAGAATAACAAAAGATTATCATAACGTGCGTCTTCTCGGAGCTGGGAAGTTGAGGGAAGTTGTTGACGTAATGGGGCTTAAGACAAACTTGGTTTATGATATGATATAGTCGTAACAACACATCAAAAAGGACTTTCTCAAGGCGTGATGGCAAGGTTAAGAGGGGAAAGAGGTTTGAATTTTAGTACTCTTTGTTTTTATATACTTCCTCTTCCCTCGTGCCAGTCTTAGACATGTTATTCCCTTTAAAGGTAACGATTAATACCTCCCCCTTCCCTAAGATGATTCATGATAAAAATTAACTCCTTTTTTCTCGTAAATGTGATGCGTCTAATCACTCTTTCTATCTTTAATAACCGCAATTTTTATCTCATTTTTCGACGTAGACAAAATTCACCGCTATCGACACTGTAACCGAAATATCTCTCCCATTTCCGTTCGTCGCTGAGGTAATGTGGATCCACACTAGGAACGCATTCTTTTACTAACCATGAAATGTAGAAATCTGGATCCATTCGTAACAACTCGACATGTAGATTATATATATATATATATTATATATATATATATATATATATATATATATATATATATATATTTTTTTTTTTTTTTTTTTTTTTTTTTTTTTTTTTTTTTTTTTTTTTTTTTTTTTCTTTTTTTTCTTTTTTTTTTTTTTTTTCTAGAAAAACTGATTTGTTAATCCAATTTAGAAATATCGAAATATAAGGTCAACCCAGAAATCCCGAATATGGATTTTCAATACAATTCATTATTACTGTTGAGCATCAATTATCATTTTAATACTACTAACTGCATCAGCGATTATGCTAATTATGATGATCATTATATTAATGACAGTGATAGTACTAATCAAGGTATCTCTACACAGGTAGACCCACTCTATCTTGAAGAAAATCCTAGTTGGCATCTTCCCGTCTAAGCCCCGCCTCAGCACCTTTATTCATTACAAATATTATTTTTTCATTCTTTTTTCTTGGTTTCTCTGTCGATATCTCTTTACCATCATTATTAATGAGTCATTTTCAAAGAAAATATTTGAGTCAAAAAGGATGCATAGCTAATGATGTCTCCATGTTAAGCCAATCGGAGCGCGCTGTGAGACATCAGATACAGCTAGATACATAATCATTTATATAATTTACTCGATATTGTCATACCAGAAGTAAAACCAAAATTCTCATCTTTTATTTATGATAACTGTTTTTTTTATTTTTTATAACTATGACTTTTTTATCTATTATCATTAACAGCCGTCTGAATACTCTTGGAAAAAAGTCATTATTGGTTCAAAAAGCTAAATGGAAGTAGACCTACCGACTTATGTGTACCTTGGCACTAACGATGAGGATGTAGAAAAATATAAGAGTGATACTAATGATTATAATGATAATAATGATTATCATTACCTTCTCCTCATCCTTTCTCTCTTATCCTCCTCTTCCTCTTCCTCCTCTTCCTCCTCCCCACCCTTCTACTCCTCCTTCTCCCACTCTTCCTCTTGCTTCTGTTCCTACTCCAGCTCCTGCTCCTGCTCCTGCTCCTATCCCTCCCCCTCCCGTCTCTGATGCTACTAACGATTATGAATGATAGTGATAATGATGAAATTACTTGTGATATTGACCCTGGAGATGAAAAATATTATGTTGATAATAATAATGATAAAGATAAAGATAATGAAGATAATGATGATAATGATAATGGGCAATAAAGATGATGATCACAATGATCATGATATTGTTAAGATAATTATGATGATAATTATGATGATGATAGTTGATAATGATAATAATAATGATGATGATATGATAATGATAATAATATGATGATATAGTATAATGATAATAATAATGATAATAAAATGATAATGATAATATAAACTATAAAAATAATCATTATGATACTGCTACTGCTATTACTACAACAATAATGATAAAATAATAATAAGACAATAATATCAGTAAGGATGCTAATAATATAACCATAACTACTAATAATGCCAATGAAAATAATGATAACGATGGCAGTAATGATAATGATAATGATGATAATGATAATAATGATAATTTAATAATGATGATGATGATGATGATGAAAGAGAATGAATATCTTCACAACACAGGAGATGTATTTGACCGGTTTCGAATATATCTTCATCAGAAATACATGAAAATACAAATATTAGTCATGAAAATACTAATGATAAATAGTCATGAAAATACTGACAATAAATACTCATGGAAATACTAGCACTAAATAGTCATGAAAATACTGATATTAGTTATGAAAATGCTAATGATAAATAGACATGAAAATACTAATACTAATTAGTCATGAAAATAATGACAATAAATATTCATGAAAATACTGGCACTAAATAATGGTAATAT
>NW_020868785.1:110963-118463 GCF_003789085.1 Penaeus vannamei
TATAATAAATTTACATATATATACATATTCTTATATATATATATTTATATATAATATTTATAATACCTATATATATATATATTAACAATACATACACACACACTCACCACACCACACACACACTATGTCACTACACACACACACACTACACACACTCAAAATCTTCAGCACACATCTCATCACACACACCATAATCACACCACCATGTCGAATTCGCCAATATATATTATTATATATATATATATATATATATATATATTATTATATTGTTCTATGTATATTATTATTATATATATCATATATATATAATATAATATATTCTATATTAATTTATTTATATATTAGTCATATATATATTCTAACTATATATATTTATACAGTTGTAGTTAATACACACATCTCCCACCCATCTCGAACCCAGATCTTTCCACACCACACACACAATTACACCACTGTTCTTCTTTGTTCCATACTACACCACACACAACACACACAGCCTCACACACACATTCATTTCACACACATTCACATCACGTATTCATCACAAGATACACTACGCACACGATTCACACAACCGCGTTGCCTCACTTGCGCCACTGCAGTTTGTGTCACCCAACTATCAACTCTTCCACGAGGCTGATACATTCTAGACCGAATTCTTGACACACAATACTTGCACACATCTTACACAGATCACTTCATCGTCACAGCTAGCTACAGTGTTTTTTTTTCTCAATCGCACGACATGCAAACAAGTATGTCAGAGTATACAGTGTAGTATTGTATGTATTTTTTTTGATGTACTTTCGCGGTTTCACTCAATTTGCATGCATTTGTTTTGTGTTGTAACCCTTTTGATCTGTGCTATAGTAGTCGGTATACACAGTAACTCGTTGCAATCATCCACACAGACATTTGCTTTTGCACAATTGTCTCACTACATCCACCACATTTGCATTCTTCCATCTCACATACACACATTATTCAACATTTTTTATCATCACCCCACATTCATCATTTTTATCCGCCGTTTTTGCTTGTATAACACTCAATACAAAAGAATTCCATCATTCCAGTCTTCCACTATGTCCTTTGTTTCGAGTTGATCTTTCATTCCACATTTTCTTCACATTATCTTATTCATCCACACACCTACACATAATTGTATTGTGAATACACATGTCTCACACATTTTAAAATTTGTCATCATTTGTAGTATCGTAAACTGATGGCTTTTTTCATAGTTCTTATACACGAAATACTGTATCTACTGTTCAATTCGGTGTGATGGTTTACTTTGTTGTGCCTATTAGCACAGGCAGAATGACATTCACCATCCATCACACACAGTTTCTATTAACATATTCTGATTTGATGATTTGGGTTTACTCATACTGTTTTTGGCTACGACTAATTCTCCAACATCACATTTTCTGCGTGCTGTGTATTTCAGAGCCACAATGTTTAGCTATTAATCGTCTCCGTTTTCATCTGAGTATTGCTCTATATCCCTCTCATCAGTTCTGCAGATTGTGGTGATCGCATCCGCGTATGTATCAGCAGTTTTGACACAATCTCTCGATAAGTCAGTCGCTTGTGATATTACAGATACTGTTTCCCGCCACATCACCACTACACAGGTTCGCAACATCAGTATATATCAGATATATTATTTTCATTATAATAATATGCCTGTAGTGAATATACAGATGATTTGACTTAGATATATATATTACACATATATTAAGTTTGGATTTATGTCAGATCAGCTTGAAGAGACGAGAGAGAAGAGAGAGGATGAGTAGAGTAGCAGACGGCGAAGGGGTAGAAGCAGGCGAGGAAGCAGACAGGAGAGGCGACCGGAGGAGAGCAGGAGAGAAGAGAGAGAAGGAGAGGCAGCGCACGAGTCCAGAGAAGAAATGAGACGTTACTAGTAGAGCTGAGAGGGAGAGCGAGAGTGGTAGCAGAGGATGAGTAGACGAGCGAGCGCAGGATGGAGAGAGAGAGAGATGAAGAGACGAAAGAGAGGAGAGAGAGAGACGAGAGAGAGAGAGAGATATAATCACACATACCCGTATTCTGTATGTGTATATATATATATATATATTATAAATATATATATATATAATATATATATATTATATATATATATATATATATTATTATATTACTCTCCCCTTACCTCCTAGCCCTCTCTGTATCTACCTGTCTCTTTGTCTGTCTGTCTGTCTACTTATCTGTCTCTGCAGTAACAATGATCATTGCAATGTTGTTTAAATGACTGCCTGTTTTGTGATTTTCATATCATCATGAATGTGCTCACGAATATCCCATATGGTGAGTACTTTTGCAAATATGACGTTGATCTTAATTGATGATGCCATAATATCAACAAGGTAAAAACAGCGTTGCTTTTCGAAGATGGCCGCCATGTCCTACGAAGGCTGCATCGGATAATGTCTACCGTTCTGTAGATTACTTTTATTCTTATCAAATTAATCGCACAACGGGGCCGGCATTTCTCTGCCACAGACCGCAGACCGTAATTCCGCATTCACGCCAAAGTGTAGCAATTAACTATAGAAATTTTGGAAATATCGCAGCAAAAATTGATTCACTAGTTGATTTCGGCAGTGCACAAACAATGGAAACATGTGCAGCCAATTTGAATACATGGATATACTGTCATAGTAACAATGGTATTTCATTTATTTATCATGACAAATATCAATGAAAGTTTTACTGCCAGAACATGATCAACCGATTCAGTTCAGTTTATTTTGTTCATTAAAGCGTCGCTATGCAATAAATACATATCATAGTATTGTGAAATTCTCGGACAGTGATACGTAAAACCAATAGACTTTAACACATTCTATATATATGAAGCCGCTAAAGCAATAACTGGTGGTATGTACACTTAACCTTATGCTACAAGCACCTGCTCCCTGCTCCATAACATCAAAGGTCCCGCTATCGCTTACGGGGAAAACTACTGAAGTTTAATCAACTTACGTAGGAAAATTTCTGATGATCCTCCCTCTTTCCCTCCTCACTATCAACCTCCTTTCCTCCTCTCCCTTCCCCCCCCTTTCCCTCATGCCCCTTACATGTCCCCCGCGTCAGCCTCTTCCTCTCTCCTCTCTATCTCTTGAGTCGCATCTCAAAGGGAGGAAATAATTCCCTCTCCCTTCTTCATTCATATTCGCATCTTCGCTCATTAGGAAGAGGACCGGCAGATTACCCCATTTTCGTCCTTATTGAGAGAATATCAGTCCACATCTGCAGCAATACAGAGTTTCTGTAATAGCATAATGCAAGGTTTAGTATAGACAAATTTCCCTCATTGGCTGGAATCACGAGCAAACGAGGAACAACAACAAAAAAGGTTCTTGGAATTCACCCTTCACTCGTCCAAAGATTTGTGTGGGATGCCTCGGTGGAAGAGCTTAAAGGTCTCTCTGTTCAGCGATGATGGCGGCCCCCGGACTGCATTTGCTCTTGTAAGAAGAATGTCAGGTGATGATGCCATGGCACTGATGCTCTCAAGAGTCACGTAAAAATGGATATTGACTGAACGATTTGTTGGAAATTCAGCTGCACAATTTATCGAAATAATGCTTTACCATGGTTGTTCTATGGACGACCCCCCTCCCTCTACCTTTCCCTCCCTTCCTCCTCTCTCTCTCTCTCTCTCTCTCTCTCTCTCTCTCTCTCTCTCTCTCTCCTTTTGACCATGAACAAAGTTTTGATCTTAGTTATGGGCAGGCAATCAGAGAGGGAAAGACTCTCGTCTTAGGGAGCAATGAACACGTGTTAAGTGTGTTAATTTCGAGTGGGTGAACGCAACTTTGTTTTAATGACATCATTATGACGTGGCTCTTAAGGATGAATCTTTTCCTTTCTGTGGGTTAGATGTTATCTCAGTATTTGTAAGAATTTACATTGAGATATAGTTGAAGATGATGAACTACTTACATACGTTCTTTATATATATATATATATATATATATATATATATATATATATATATATAATATAATATATATATATATACATATACACATATGTATATATAATATGTATGTATAAATCTATCTATCTATCTATATATATATAAATGTACTTACATACATACATACATACATACACACACACACACACATAGGTATGAATATATATAAATATATATATGGATGGAAAACCGTGTTGATATTATGGTAGAAAAACCCACAATACACAAACTAGAGTTATTAAAATAAGTGAAACAGCAGTTTCGGAATCCTTCTGGAATCCACTCCCGGGTCTGAGGGGGAAGGGGAGAGGAAGGAATAAAGAGAGGGAGAGAGAAAGGAGAGGCAACGTGGGAAACAGTCTGCGGGCATGGACACCAGCGGAAGGGCAGCGCGCATTGTCTTCCCTCCCGCTGATGTCCATGCCCGCAGACTGGTGACATCTTCCTTCATGAAGCTGCAGCCCAATTTCAACCCGAACAGCTGTTTTTCTCCTGCCGACCGTCTCCTCGTTTCCCTCATCCTCCGTCTTCTTCCGTATGCCGGTCACCTTTCACATACATCACTTGACCCTACGACCAGATATGACCTCGATTCCGTTCTCCTGTCCTGACCTGCCCCGTGTTCCCTGCGTTGCCTCTCCTTTCTCTCTCTCTCTCTCTTTTACTCCTTCCTCTCCCCTTCCCCCTTCTGACCCGAAGATGGAATCCACGAGGATTCCGAAACTGTTGTCTCATTTCAATAAATCTAGTTTGTATATAGTGTGTTTTTCTATCCAACACACACACACCACACACACACACACACACACACCAATAGTATTATTGTGTATGTGTGTATGAATACGTTATATATATATATATATATATATATATATATATAAGTATATATATATATATATATATATATATATATATATATATATATATATATATATATATATATATATATATATATATAGTAATATTATATATATTATATATATATATATTATATATATATATATATATGTTTATCGTTATTATACAATATTATATATGTTATATATATATAATATATATATATATAGTATATATATTACATATACAATAACATATTTAATATTATATACATATAATACATACACATGCCTATGCAGAGCCCGCGCCCCCCTCCTCCCTGGGGCCATTAGGCAGATGAGCGCGCCGCCCCGCGTTTCGGGCGCTCGCTAAGAGTCGGCGAGAAAGGCGCCGGCGAGGCAGAAGCGGCGCTCAAGGATGCGGCGCTCGGAGTGGTGACGAGGGAGGCGCTAGTGATGAGGGCGTTGGTGAGGGGTGAGGGAGAGGGTAAGGGTGAAGTGAGTGGTGAGGGTGGGGTCGGGAGAGTGTGAGGGTGAGGGTGAGGGTCAGGGAGCGGGAAGAGCGGGAGGTGAGGGGGATGCGGGTGTAGAGGGGAGAGGGTGAAGGGTGAGGGAGAGGGTTGAGGGAGAGGGGAGAGGTGAGGTGGCAGTGAGAGGGTGAGAGGGTCGGGATTGAGGACGAGGGTTCCGGGGAGGGTGAAGCGGAGGGGAGAGGTTGAGAGGGTGCGGGGGGGAAATGGGATAGGCATGAGACGAGAGGGAGGCGGGTGAAGGAGAGTTAAGATCAGGGGAAGGGGGAGGAGAGAGGGAAGAAGGGAGGAGGGAGAGGGTGAGGTTGTAAGGAGAGAAAGGGAGGAATGAGGGAGAGGGAGAGGTGGTGAGGAGAGGAGTTGCGATAGAGAGGAGAGTGAGGGTGAGAAGGCGGAGGGAGAAGGGTGAGGGAAAGTGGCGAGAGAGAGGGTGGAGGGGAGGCGAGGAAGGGTGAGGGAGAAGGTTGCGCGAGGGAGAGGTTGAGGGAGGGGGTCGAGGGTGAGGGTGGAATGGGGAGATGATGATTGATTATTATAATACAAGTTTTACTTGTAGACTGCTGGACGGACTGATGGTTGGAGGGGGGAGGAGGTAAGGGGAGTGGGAGTGGGAAGGGGCGAGGAAGAGAGCGTAAGGACTGGGGTAGGAGCGAAGCGGCGTGGGGGAGGGATGCATGGGTGGGGGCGACGCAGTAGGAGGGATTTCAAGCGGACGTTTTTCCTCTCGTTTTTTATTTTTGCAGACAATTATTATGTGGTGTTTGACAATCGGTGAGGTAACTATTTGCAAACATAAGAATGCCGCTCTTGCGTCTTTACGAATTCGTCTCATTGTATAGTTTATCTCCTCGCCTGCTCTCTCTCTCGTTCATGTATTAGTTTATTCGCTGGTCTTCCCTTTTTCCTCTCTCTCCTCGTCCATCTTTTTCAGCTTATAATTTTCCTCGTTTTATCCCTCCATACTTTTTTTTTTTACTTTTCTTTCGTTCTTGTTCTTCCTGC
Source organism: Penaeus vannamei (assembly GCF_003789085.1). Classification (NCBI taxonomy): domain Eukaryota; kingdom Metazoa; phylum Arthropoda; class Malacostraca; order Decapoda; family Penaeidae; genus Penaeus; species Penaeus vannamei. The sequence goes on from NW_020868785.1 coordinate 117,347, forward strand.
CTTCATTCTCTCGTCTTCCCCCTATTCGTGTCTTAACCATGCTGACCCGCGATCGAATCCCGCACGCAGTGGTGGTAATCGCCCATTCTTGCACACAGCGGGTAATTTAACTAACATGTAGACGGACAGCCTACCACACCAAGGATAACCATTGCAGTAGAACTGGAAGTAAACTGAATTATGATGATTATTATGATTATTATTACTGTCATTATATTCTTTTCCTTCTCTTTCCAATCCTTCCTTTTTTTCCTTCTGTTTTAAGATATCTTCCATCTCTTAGTCTCTTTCTTTGTCTCTCTCTAACACTCTACTTCGCAAATCTTCCCCCTCCATCTTCCTCCAATCCTCTCCCTTCCACCCTCATCCCTCCTCTTCTTTTCCTTTCTTCCATCCTCTTCTTCTCAGCCTTTCTCGCTCCTTATTTCCCCCTGTCGCCTCCTCCTCCGTACATTCCATCTATCCCTCTCCTCCATTCTTTTCCTCCTCCTTGCTAACCCCTCTCATCCTCTCTTTCCTACCCTCTGTCTATCCCTCACAACTATTTTTATTCCTTTATCCTATTCCCTTTACCCCCCGTCTTCCTCTTCTGTCCACTCTCGTTTCCTGCCTTCAATCTGCCTCTGTCTGTCTGTCTGTCTGTCTGTCTGTCTGTCTGTCTCTGTCTCTGTCTCTGTCTCTCTCTCTCTCTCTCTTCTCCCCCCCTCTCTCCCTCCCCTCCCTCCTCCCTTCTCCCTCCCTCCCTCTCTCCTCCCTCCCCTCTCTCCCCTGCGTGACGTCACCACCGGAACCCCAGGCCCCCGAAACCCGCAATTATACGAGAAAAGAAAACGGAATCTATCCACCTTTTCAAGACGTCGTATAATGAGAAAGAAAGGAAAGAAAAAAGAAAAGAAAAAAAAGAAAGAGAAAATGAGAAAATAAAAAAAGAAGAATAAGAAAAAAGAAGAACTGAAAAAATAGAATTAGATTTCCGTCAGTCACTTGAGGACTTTTGTGACTGTGAAGGAAGAGCCAAAGATGAATACATACAAGGACTTATCTGTGTGTGTCAAGGGCGTTCTGGATTCTCTCGTCGTTAGAAGAATGGAGGAAGGGAGAAAGGAGGAAGGGAGAG
>NW_020868785.1:130963-138463 GCF_003789085.1 Penaeus vannamei
AAGGACACATACACATACACGTGTGTGCGCGCGCGCAGCTTTCTCTCTCTTTCTATTTGTTTCTCTCTCTCTTTTTCTATCTCTTTCTCTCTCTCTCTTTTCTATCTCTTTCTCTCTCTTTACTTTTCTCTTTTTTCTCTTTTCCCTCACTCACTCACACACGAATCCATATGAAAGAACAGTAACAAAAAAAGTATAAACCCCGGCATACATGTCATAGTTTCTGAATGAGACATATTGCAGAGAGTTGGATGGAAAGGAGGGAAGAGGGAAAATAGGGTGGACGGAGGAGGGAGGACGAGTCGGAGAGGGAGGGAGATAGAGGAAGGGACGGATAGAAGAAGGCATAAATGGGGGAGGAGGAAGAAGGAAGGGAGTAGAAGGGAGAGAGGAGCGAAAAGAGGGACAAAAGGGTGGGAATAGGAAGGAAGGAGAGTGGGAAGAAGGGAAGTGATAAAGAAGGAAGGGAGGGAAGGGAGAATGGTAAGGAGGAAAGGGAGGAATTGAAGTGGGAAGAAAAGGCGGAAAAGGAGAAGAGAAAGCTTGAGAGTCAAGTACGGGTCGCCATAAGTGTCACAAATCCTCTATAATCAACAAGATCATACTAGAAGATATAAAGAGGAAGTATAATAAAGGAAGAGGAGTATAATGATAAACGAAGTGACTAAAGTAGTAGGAAAACGAAACATGAGAGAGAGAGAAGACGAAACAACACGAAATGTCTTACAAGAAAAAAAAGGAGATATTAGGTAGTGCGGAAGGAATTAAAGCCAAAAGACATTGAAAAAGGTAGGTAATAATTCTTCACACGCACGCAATGCAGCAACCTTGCAACACCCCCCCCTCCCCCCTTCCCCTTCTAAAGCACCCCTATCCCCCCTCCATCCCTGACCTGTGGCCCTCACCCTTACTCCTAGCCCTTAGCCCATTCCTCACCCTATTCACTACCCTATACCTCACCCTTACCTCTCGCTCCTGTCCTTCACTCCACCTGATCAACCGTCTTCGTCCTACCTCTCTGTCCTTACCAGTCCCATACTACTCTCCCTCGCCCTTTCCCCTCAACCGTACCCCTCGACCCTATCCATCAACTCTAGCCCTCGCCCCTATCCTTCACCCCTCCCCCCTCGCCCTATCCATCACCCCTACCATCGCCCTACCCTTCCCTCTGTCCTTTACCCCTATCACTTCTCACCTCTGCCCTACCATCTACCCTCCCCTTATCCTTCACGTACCCCTTGCCCTATCCCTCGCCCCTACCCCTACCCTTTACCCTGCATACCCAACCGCACCCTTCGTGCCCTCGCTCCTATCCCTCCTATCCCCTACCCTCACCCCCCCCTCTCCCCTACCCACCCTCACCCTTACCCATCACCATCCCTCCACCCACTCCCTACCACCCTCACCCTCCATCACCCCGATCCCTCCACCTCCCCCTCTCCCTTACCCACCTCACCTTACCCAACACCCCTTCCCCTCGCTCCTATCCCTCCCCCCTCTCCCTCTCCCCGCACCCACCTCACCACGACTCACCCTTGACAGCATGACACGAACGACAACCCCCTTCTAATATTCGCGAAAATCCTCCTTGACATGTAATGGTTCTCTGCAGACTAGATAATTCCTCCCCCTTTTTTCCATCCCTATTGTCTGTTAATTGACAGGACGCCAGAGCACCGCGTGAATGATTTTTTGGAAATGATGAGCAAGCGGGAACAATTCGGCTTCTGACCACAAAGGAGGGCGCGCGTCCAGTCCCTCGCTGACACACGAAGAGAGGGGAGGGAATCAAAAAAAAAAAAAAAAAAAAAAAAAAAAAAAAAAAAAAAAAGTGGGTGCACTCAACGAGGGTGAAAAATGCTGTTTTGTGGAGATGATTTGTTGATGTCCTTTTTTTTCTCGTCTATTAATTTGATTGATTATTTCTTTGTCCGTTTTTTTTCTTTTTTATGTTTTTTTAATTGAGTTTTTTAGTCTATTAATATGATTGATTATTTGTGTTTCTTTTTATTTTATTTATTTATTTAGTGATATTATTTTCTTTGTGTGTATTTTTTATGGTTCTTTTTATTTATTCATTTTCTAGTCTATTAATTTGATTGATTGTTTCTTTGTGCGTATCTTTTGTTCTTTTTTATGGTTCTTTTTATTTTGCGATTTGTTTGTTATGTAATTGTTATTGTCTATGTATTGATTTCGTGGTGAGGTTTCTGTATCACTATAATTGTTATTGGTAAGAGAGGAGCAGGTATCAGCGAGCACGTCTGTGTATCTCTCTATTTATCGATTTGTCTATATTTATAAGAATATTCTACTAGTTTTTATTTACTTCTAGGTTCTCAGTATTTGTTATATATCTTTTTGTTCTCTAATGTTCTTATCATTATTTTTTTTCTATTTTGTTAATGACTATATCAGTTCGTGGATCACAGCTGTAGCTTAGGATGTTATTGGTCGTAAAACAATATTGCAGAGGATTTCACCCTTTCTTACGTAAAACAACGACAAAGAAGAATAGAGACAAAAAGCAAGGAAGAAACCTTATGAAGTAAATGCAATAAAAATACCCCATTATCCCACGTCAAGGAAAATCGATCATTGCTTTCGATAAACTATTCCGAAATTTCCCTCTTGACGGAAGACACCAGTTCTTAAGATTTCCAAAACTTTTCCGAGTGGAAAACTATTGGCCTTTTCCCCACTGCAAAACCGCATTCTTGAGTCCAATATTACACTCTTTCCAAAAGATGAAATATTACGTACGCTAGCGACAGATTTTTTTTTTTTTTTTTTTTTTTTTTTTTTTACTTACGGCAGATGGCTGATACAACACACTTCGCCTTTTGATGGAGGTGATAGGCTCGGCTTTGTGATTTTCGCCTTCCCTTTATAGAGCGGGAACCGGACTCCCGGTTTGTAGTAGATGTCGTTGGGCGCTGATTCACTGGCGTCGAAAGGATTGGGTGTTGATTGAATACTTTTGAGTTTTTTTTTTTTTTTTTTGTTTGTTTTTAAATTTATATTTTAGATATATGGGTGGGATGAAGGTCATTCTGGAAGGTCATGGATGATGGATGGATTTTTTTTCTGTGTTAATGATCTTAGGAAACACACAGAGACGCAATCAACATATTGTAGATATAAACTAGTATCCCCCGCCATACACAAATACATTTTCTCTCTGCTCTCTCTCTCTCTCTCTCTCGCTTTCGCTCTCTCTCGCTCTCTACTTCTCGCTTTCGCTCTCTCTCGCTTTCGCTCTCTCTCTCTCTCTCTCTTCTCTCTCGGCTCGCTCTCTCTCTCTCTCTCTCTCTCTCTCTCTCTCTCTCTCTCTCTCTCTCTCTCTCTCTCTCTCTCTCTCTCTCTTCTCTCTCTCTCTCTCTCTCTCTCTCTCTCTCTCTCTTTCTCTCTCTCTCTCTCTCACTCACTCACACACACACACGCACACAAAGGAATTGGCAAAAGCGAGAAATTTAATATCAAACTTTTAATCCTGATGCGAAACTTGGTGGGTAAAACTTAAAAAGAAAAAGGAGAAAAAATAAAAAATAGAAAAGAATGAAAACCTGGAGAAAAGATAGATGGAAGGGAATCGCGACATCAGACTACGATAGACAGAGACAAAGAGTCAGATAGTCAGATGGATCGATAGATAGAAAGAATGAAAAATGTAGAAATAGAAAAAAAGACATATGGAGAGAAAAGTACAGAGAAAGATAACATAGCTATTGGATAGACAGATAGATAGATAGACAGAGACACATATAAACAAAGAAGCAAATAGACCCCTTCTCGAATGACATAGAAGCTCTCGTGTAAACAAGATGCGCGCGCATACAATAGGCGACGCGAGACTGGGAGATAAACAAGGAACACTGAAAAATTAAACCCACTTGCTTCAAAGAACTCGAAGATGCTGATAAATAACATTATATATATCGAAAGTCCCTCTCTGTAATGGAGAGGAGCTTCCTGACCCCTTTTCTTTGCGTGGTGATGAAAGGGTCAATGATATTTCAAAACTCCCTGGCCTAACATGGAGAGATGTCACCGAATATCTTGTAGACACACCACGTGTATTCACAAATGAGTCCTTGAAAGCGTGTAAGTCCTTAGAAGCTTATGATTACTTTGTTGCCGGTCATGTGCAGGACTGTCATTATGATCTGTCTACCAACAGGACCCATTATTTTTTTTTCAAAGCAGAAGTTGAATTATGAGTTGAAGTTTTTTGTCACTTAGGCCATGCTTTTATTTACATATTTTAAAAGAATATTTTGAAGATAAGTTATGCTCAATATGAATATTCACATTCTCATATTAGATCTTAATTAATCTTGAATCTTGAATAAGTAACAGAAATATGACTAATGAGATTCTGATCATCAATAACGAAGTTTTTAAAGCTAACTGATTGATTCAAAGGCGTAAAATTTAACCCTTTTTTCATTCTGTAGGTGCTATCTAGTCAACGCCAAGGTATTAAAACAGCACTGTATAAGACTTGGGTATGCCTGGTTGGCTTCTCACTGGAGACTGTATGTGCACGACAGCCTTTAAGCTCGTGCTGCAATCATGTGGAAGCACATCTCATCTTGTAAGACGCAGCAGTACATTTCAAATTAAACAAGCCAGCCAACCTTGTTCCTGGAAGGCGCCCAGCATAATGTCAAGCCAGCTCCAATCAGTGCAAATGATTTCTCCAGAACATAATCTCCCCCTCAAATATAAAATTACCTCTGTTGCAATAATATTTACAGTCAAGAATTTCCGATTTTCTCCGCTTATGGATCGGAATTTTCCCCTTTGGCATACCATAAAAAGGCAACGAAGATTTTTTTTCCTGCCTTACGGTTTGTGCAACCAAATGCACCACAACTACCAGGTATTTTTTCGTCTTATAAGTATAACGTAAATCGCAAAAGTTCCGTAAATTTAGTGTGCTCGCTATCACAACAACAGATCACGGCAGATGTTTTGCCTCACACCATGCGCGCGCAGATTTTTACTTGTAAACATTGCAAGGGGTCTGTAATCAAACAAATCACCATCCATATCCGTCTCAACCACCCAACCAACCGGACCACAACCACCAACCAACAAACGTCACCACCCACCAACCACCCACTCACCATCCAACCAACCAACTATCACCCAAAACCACCCACCCCCAAACCACCCACCCCACCCACCACCAAAACCAATCCACCACCTACCTAATCCACCACCCAAACACCTACAAACCAAACCACCCACCCAACCACCAAACCATTAAACCAACCCACCCACCTAACCATTAAACACCACCAATCAAACCAACCACCAAATCAATTCACCCACCATTTAACCAACCCACCCAACCACCCAAACATCCAACCACCAAACCAAAACCACCCTCCACTCACCCACAAACAACACCACCATCCAACCACACAACACCCAACCACCCACCCACTCACCAACCACCAACCACCCAACCCACCCACCCCACCAAAACACCCACCCACGCAACCACCTAACACACCACTAACCAATCCACCAACACCCAACCCATCCCCCACCAACCCACAACACACACACACCTATCCACCCCACCCAAACACCCACCCACCCACTCCCCACCCACCCCACCCACCCACCCACCTCACCAACCAAAACAACCTAAACCAACCTATGGCAGAGTGGAATTAGATCACGGAAGAATCCGGTAAAAATGAAATGGAATCACAAGAGGCTTTAGGATAAGTGCAACGGCATCTTAGGATAAAGTGGAAAAGAGGGTTTACGTGGATAATAGAAAGGATGATTGGAAAATGGATTCAAAGAGGATTGGGAGGGGGTAGGGGGTGAGGGAAGGGTAGTATCGGGAAGGGCTTGGGGAGGGGGAGGGGGGAAGGGGGTGTTGATGTGTAAGTATGTCTGTGTTTTTGTTTAGATTGTTAGCAATACAGTAATAATAATGATAATAATAGTGATGATAATGATAATAACGGTAATAATAATAATAATGATAGTTATAATAATAATGACAATTGTGATAATATTGATAATGATAATGATGATGATGATGATAATAATAATAATAACAATAATGATAATAATAATAATAGTGATAATGGTAATAATAATATTGATAATAACAATGATGATAATGGTAATTATTTTTCTGATAAAAATAATAATAGTGATAAAAATACTACTAATAATGATCAAATCATTATCATTATCATCATCATCATCATCATCACCATCATTATTATTATCATTCTTATTTCTATTTGTATTCATTGTTTGTCATAAATATCAATTTGTTATGTTGTTATTACTATCATGATCTTCATCATTGTTATCATCATCATTAGAACACGGACGTAAATATGAAACAAACACTCAAAGAAACAAACATACAAGACAAATTAAACTCCCAAAGTAGATAGAAAGATAAACAAATAACTGAAGAATAAAAACCATACAGGAATACACACTGGCAAAAGAGGACAATAACATAATAAATAAAATAAGATCTACATAAATAGATGGAGAACGAAATAACGATATATATAAACAAACAAATGAACAAATAAGTATATGAAAAACAAAAAACTAGGGAAATAACCCAAACTTTTTCCCCTTAAAAGTCAACATTTCCCCTAGTAGCTCCGGTTTCCTCCCTAGCAAGTAGGTCTTCTTCCTTCTACTCCAAGTTTCGTGAGTTTTTTTTGTATTTGAAGATAAACTTGCATGTTAGGGTTCCTTACGCATCCTTACCTACGAAAAGAAGAAAGAAAGAGAGAGTGAAAGAAAGAGAGAAAGAGTGAAAGAAAGAAAGGAAAGGAGGAAAGACGATGGCCGACTGATTAACCCCTACGTCACCTCCCCGCGCATGAACAGCAACAGCAAAAATAACAGCAAAAAACAAGTATCAGCAACGACAGCAAACACAAGGATAATAACCAAAGGAACAAAAAAAAAAAAAGTAATAACAACAATAAAAAAAACATAAATAATAACAAAAAAACGATAAACAAAAACAATACCACACCACCACCAAAAAAAAAAAAAAAACGATATCAACAACAGCAAAAACATAAACAACAACAAACAACAAAAGCAACATCAACAACAACAAGGACACGACCGCCCACTTCCACACCTTTTGGCACCGAAATCTAATATTTGGTCCATTAACGCCCGAGACAAAGGGGGCATTGTTACACGCCAAACCCACAACAGACGGGAGTTTACCGCTGTCCTCCTGGGGTTAGTCTTGTGTTCTAAGGCACTAGGAATTTCCCCTTTTTTGTGGTGTTTTTTCCGTGTTTGATATCTTGGTTTTCAGAAATGTATGGTGTGTTTTTTTAATTTGTGTCGTACGTTGTGGGTTATGTAAAGTGTATATGCTTTTTAATGTTTAGCTATATGTTTGTTATATGTTATTATTTAAGTTTAATATGTTACCTTTGTAAAGATTTTGTTGTTAGGGTTTCAGTATTCATGATT
>NW_020868785.1:140963-150963 GCF_003789085.1 Penaeus vannamei
ATATATATATCCACACCCATACACACATATATATTCATATATATGTATATATAAGCATATATAGTAGAAAAACTACAGTGCACATATTAGATTTATTGAAAATAAGATTTCATCCAGGAGTATAAAGGAGAGTAAGGAGAGACAACAAGGTGAATACAGGACAGGAGAGGACAGGTGACCGGAAGCGAGAGGCAGTCAGGTCAGGTCGAAGAATCAGGCGGTCTGTACAAATAGAGGCCGACATAAGGGAGAGGGTGGGAGAGGGTGGAGGATGCGGGAAGCGAGGAGACGATCGGCAGGAGAAAAGCCGCTGTTCAAGTTAAAATTAGGCAGCAGCTCGAGGAGGATTCCACTAGTCCACCGGGTGGGGACATCAGCAGAAGGAAAGACAATTTGCACAGATGACCAATCCATATGATGACTAGTGCTCTACTCATAGCAGAAGACAGCACTGTTGTTGTGTCCCATATATACGGTGTAAATATGTTGAATACTGCTTATCACAGCAAGCAGTAGAGGGAGGACTAATGTAGACCAGCGTACGACGGAGTGTTCACCTTGTGAAAGATGTATGGGGCAACGTCTGCGGGGGTGGCAGAGGCAGAATTTCATCTCACTGGAGACTGGAGGCCACAGGTGTGTCTCATGGCTTGACTGAATGACAATCAATATTTATGCTAATTGGTGTAACGGGCTCACAGATAGGAAGGGACAAGGAACAGTACATCAGTACATCTTAACAAATAACCGTCATCTGGCCTACCAAGCCCTGAGAAAGCTGAACTCCAAGCCCTCCTCACAGATGACTGCAGTCTTTTCACTGTGTGGATGGATCTTCTCAGATCATGCTCGGGTTCGTAAACGTTGGGCTGAGTATTTTGAGTCGCTGTATCAGGCAGACACTCCTGCAGTTACCTTGGATGCAAATGGTACTGCAATCCCTGCATCAGATCATCCACATATCAGCAAAGAACCTCCTACCCTGACTAAGGCTATGGAGGCGATCTCTAGGCTAATGTGGGGAAAGCTGTGGGCATATGCGGTATCCCTACTGAACTTCTAAAGGCTGTTGGTGCATGGTGCTTGCATGCATTCCCTCAGACCTGATGAAGGGCGTGGGAAAGAGGATCGATGTGACTGCAACAACTATGGCATCACTCTGTTGTCCAAACATTTTCGCCTATTGTACCCTTAATAGCTGTCTTGTACTGTTACGACCCCCCCCTGTTCACCATGGCTAAACAAACCGTTTTAATTAGGATAATGCAAATAATATACTAATTATAAAAAGAGCATTGCAGGAGTGTTGGTCAATAAATTCGAATTTAATACACAAATAAAAATATGATTTAATAACAAAATGCTTGAAAAATACTTATACAACTTAATGTGAGATGGGAGGCGTGTGTGTTCCTTGTTGTTCACGTACCCCAATAGTCTATGTTGCGTACCCCCAGGGGTACGTGGACCCCAGTTTGGACAATACTGTACTAGAGCACCAGAGACTGGAGCAATCAGGATTCACTTTTGACAAGTCCACAATAGATCAAGGTAACTGTGGAACGCCATTGTTAGCTTGGTCATAGGCTGTTTGCAGTGTACATTAATTTCAAATAGGCGTTTGACTTGGTGCTTTGTGAATTATTATGGGAGACTGAGACAGGGGAATTCCAACAATGATTATTGGACTAGTAGCAATCATATATACTAGTTCTGAAAGTGCTATAGATTGTGGTGAGGGCCTGTCGAGCTTGTTCCATGTTAACTCAGAAGTAAGGCAATACTGTTTCCTGAGAAGAAACTTTTCAACACTCTCATGGACTGGATAATACACAGTTGATATCCAAAATCATTATGGAGCAACACTTGGTAATATGTAGGTCACTGATCTTTACTTTGCACACGATGTTGCTATACTATTTGAGGTTCTCTGGGCCTAGAAGGGTCATAGATCTAGACCAATATCCTGGAATTTGCGGCCTATTAGTACAGTTGATGCATGCTTGTGGCAAAGTTTTACATAGCTTGGCAATGCAGAGCCCAACTATAGGCTGTCAGACCAGGAAGTTAGTAGATGGATTGGTCTGGCAGCAGTCAAAAAGAAAGAAAAAAGAAAAAAAAAATGCTGGTACTTGTGCAGGACAAAGTCTTAAAGGCCCTGTCATTGCCAATTTTGCTTTATGGAAGAGAAACCTAGATGATATATACTGCTGTGGAGTCCTGTCTTGACGCCTTTTGTAACAGTTTCTTGCGCTGGATCCTGGGCTACGCTTGGCAGGACCGTGTGTCCAACCGACGACTACACTGTAAGACTGGCATGGGACCTGTTACTTGCATAATCAAGGACAGCAAACTCAGACTATCCAGGCATCTAGCTCGTTTCCCTGTGGTTGACCCTGCCCATCAGGTCGTCTCTTCACGAGACAACACTGGGTAGATGAAGCCATTGGGACGACCTAGGAAGATCGACCAGACCTTTCGAGAGGAGGTGGTGATGGGCCGAGGGTCCCTCGTGGCTGGCATCAGCTCCTGAACCATGGGGACCGACAGACATCTCATAGCCAGCTCGATCACAGCCAGATACCGCATTGAAGTCACCCAGAACAATACGAATATCTCGACGGGGACATCTGTCTACCACAGATGTAAGCTTGGCGTAGAACATCTCTTTCACGTCAAGTTTACAAACATCGGTTACATGGGTGGATGCGGCCATGCGCCCCCGTCGGCGTTAGCTCTATTGATTAATTGATTGCCGCATACACACATATATGAATGTGCGTATATGTATATATATATATATATATATATATATATATATATATATATATATATATATATATATATATATTATATATATATATATATATATATATATATATATATATATGTGTATGGGTGTGTTTGTATGTATGGATATATGAATGTATACACACACATACACACGCACACACACACTCTTTCTCTTTCACACACACGCACGCACAAGCACGCATGCGCGCACACACACACGCAAACACAGACACAGCACACAAATGGAGATTTCAGTGTATTTCCATTCATTCATATTTACATGGAAGATGCATTATGTAAACTATGTAAATGCACGAATGACGTTTGAATATATATGCAAATTTAGGGCGCCCATATTTGTTTCTTTTCTTTTTCGGTTATTCAGATCTAGTTTTGCATTCAACAGTATAAAATATTAAGTATTGAAGTTTGTGAACGAAAATAGTAACAAACTGATGAAAACTAAATTTTTCATCAACGCATAAGAGCAAAAACATGCAGGTAACCATTCAACTCCGCAAATGACGTGCCAAAAAAAGAAAGAAAGGAAGAAAGATTTTTTAAATATTTTTTTATTATCGATCATAGAAAGTGTTTTTGGATTGTGAGTGTACATTACTGACATTTAGACGTGCGTGCCTATATCTGTGTGCACATATGTAGATACAGATTTACATATGTCTGTTTCGCTTCCTATCTATTCTACTTACTCTCTACCGGTCTACACACACGCGCGCACGCACGTACGCGCGCACACACACACACACACACGCGCGCGCACACGTGTATATATCTGTTCGTACATATATATATATATATATATATATTATATTATATATATATATGTATACACATACATATTCATACATGCATACATATATGTATATATATGTATGTGTGTGTTTGTGTAGATACATGTTTAAGTGTTTGTGAGTGTGCATGTCTTTGTCTATTTATGTGTATGTGTGCACACATATATTTGCAAGCACTTGCAATTGCCTTTCGCCTTCCCATTTATGTGCTTCGCCGACTGTCTCTGTGCCTCCCCCCCCCCCCCCCAGCGCTCCAGCGACCAAATCATCTTCCACACATTTTCTCGAGGTCGTCTTCAGCCTCCCTCAGGCGCAGCTCAGCATCTGACTTTCTACCAAAGTGCCTCACTCTCTTCCCTTTCCTCCGCGTGGAATAACCCTTTTCACTCTTCTTGATTCTGAGGACACACCTTAGCTTCCCGAGTCCCCGTCTTTTGGGTCTTCTTGACGTCCTCCGAGTGATGTCAGCTGCAAATGATGTCAATTTGTCACCTCCTCCAGCTTTTTCCTCATTGGTGGTCTCTGCTGCGTCTAATGGCGCTGTTCTGTTACTGGTTTCACTTGCTTCTGTCCTTTAGTAGGATGATTCAGCTTATCCGCAGCTTAAATATTTCTCGTCACTTCCTTACTGTTCTTATTACTCCACCGCCGATTTCATTTTACTTTTCTTTCTATTGCGCTGTCACGTGCTAAGTGTCCATTCCCTACAGACGTCACTCTCCTGCTGTTCTTTCTACTCCGCCACCACTATCCCATCGTTCTTTCTACTCCACCACTTCTCACTGCTCTTTCTACTCTACTTCTCATTGCTCTTTTTACTCTACCACTTCTCACTGCTCTTTCTAATCCGCCACCATTATCTCTTCGTTCTTTCTACTCTTCTACCAGTATGCCATTGTTCTCTCTACTCCGCCACTATCTCTTTGTTCTTTCTACTCGACCACTACAATCTCATCGTTCTTTCTACTCCGCCACCACTCTCATTGTTTATTTCTACTCCACCACTATCTCATCGTTCTTTCTACTCCGGCACTTCTCACTGCTCTTTCTACTCCGCCACCATTATTTCTTCGTTCTCTCTATTCCTCTACCACTACCCCATTGTTCTCTCTACTCCGCCACTATCTGTTTGTTCTTTCTACTCCGCCATCACTCTCATTATTTCTACTCCACCACTATCTCATCGTTCTTTCTACTCCACCACTTCTCACTGCTCTTTCTACTCCGCCACCACTATCTCTTCGTTTATTTCTACTCTGCCGCCATTATCTCATTGTTTATTTTTACTCCACCACTATCTCATTGTTTTCTCTACTCCGTCGACAATGCCTCCGGTGTCGTATTGGTCCATGCAACGTCAGTCGCGTCTGCTTCCACCTCCGTCGCCTCAGCTCTGCTCCTCCTGACACATGCAGGGCGCTGAGTGTCTGTCCTTCTATTAAGGGACCTTAACCCCTGAACACCCCCATTGCACCACCTGTCACACACAGGACAGGGCAGAACTGACTCTCACTTCACTGATATATATTGCTCCTTCTCACCTTCATATGTTCTTTTTTCTTGTTTTCAATTCCGTTATCCACTTCGTTTTTTTTTATTCTCTCTTCTAAAATAGGTTGTTTCTTACCTCTAAACGAGTGTTTCATCCCCTCCTTAGTCTCGGTTGTTAGCTCAAAATCGTCAACATCCAACAACTGTAGGTCTACCTCCTCGCCCGTTACCACTCTAAGCATCAATTGTGAGCTGTAAACAATACAGGCAAACAAACATGAAAAAAACACAAACACACGCAAATAGCAAACGCATAAATATAAGCACAAATACACACACACACACGCGCACGCACGCACGCACACACACACACACACACACACACACACACACACACACACACACACACACACACCACACAACACATATGCACACAATTAAACACATAAATACAACGCAAACAAACAAGCATGCACTCGCATGCTTGGGAAGTCAGTTTTAAAGAAGATCAGAGAGAAAAGAGAGAGAGAGAGAGAGAGAGAGAGAGAGAGAGAGAGAGAGAGAGAGTGAGAGTGAGAGTGAGAGTGAGAGTGAGAGAGCGAGAGAGAGAAGAGAGAGAGAAGAGAGAGAGAGAGAGAGAGAGAGAGAGAGAGAGAGAGAGAGAGAGAGAGAGAGAGAGAGAGAGAGAGAGAGAGAGAGAGGGAGAGAAAGAGCAAGCAAGCAAGCAAGAGAGAGAGTTCAGTATAATTCAATTGCTTTATCTATTAAAGCGTCACAGTATAGTCTTTGATGATAATATGTACATAAAATGAAAGATATAATTCCACCAGTAATGTTATCAGTCCGTCGTTAACTAGACATTATCAACTATGCATATATAAAGTGAATATTCAAATTACATCACTAAGCGACACAATTGATAAAGATAAGAAAATAACAAAATAAACAAGCTTAAAACAAATAAACTCAATGACGAAATAACACAAGGCAATCTAAACCATATGGAATCATAGAATAATAAAACTTTCACAAACTTTTAGCCGTTTTAAAGAACAGCTATAAAACTATGCACTGACAAAAGATGTTCAAAACATATGAACCAAGCATTTATTTTACAACACAACTTCGAAAACAGAATACTAAATAATCAAAAACATTACAAACGCTATCTTATATTCACCGGAACATGATAAAACGAGTAAAAATATTTCGGACATCGGTAAAATGTGAAAGAGAACATTGCACCTCAATTTAAACACTGAAAGATACAGTGGTAAAAGCAATAGAAATGTCCTTTAGGATTCATTGTGGTTCTTTGGTATTAACTATGATAAAAGTATAGGATCATAGCATTTATTTTTCTTTCCTCTTCTTTTCTTTCTTTCTCTCTCTCACTTTTTTCTATACTTTTTTCTTCTTTTTTATTATAGTGAGATAACGTAAGTCATATATATACACATTACAATATATAACGCTTCAAATTACAATCGCTAATAACATATAAACGCATCCCATCATCGACAGCTATTCAAATATATGAAAAGTTTTTTTTTTTTTCCTTTTTTTTTTCCACAAATCAGCATGCGAAAAATCATTGCTCTGCACCTACGTACTGTACCGAGGGACATTTCACTGCCCAATATAGCGTACGAGATTTCCGGGATTTCCGAAATACCAACAAGATTTACCGGGATTTCCAGACAAACTTATCAGGGATTTCCGGATATCGAAGGATTTCCTAGGAATTTAAAAGTTTTCAGAAATATTTGAAAGCATTATCACTACTTTCAATTTCTTCTTCTAAACTGTTAATAACACGAAAAGATCAGGACCTAGAAAATCCCCCTGCCGTACGCCCATATTGTACTGAAACAGCTTGCTTACATAGTCGTGTAGCCTAAAGCAGTAGGCTGTATTTTCATAAAACGAATCAGTGGCGCGATGTAAACAGTCGGTGTCGCCTGTTTTCACCAGGAAATTAGGAGACAAACTATATCTACACAACCAAATCCGTTTTGAAGTCCACAAACAAACAGAAAGCACAATGAAGACAAAGCATAAGGCACAGAAGAAAAAATATCAATAAAACCACCTTCTCTCACGTATGGTGTAACTTCAACCACTTAGCTATGTGTTGCCGAGACCACCACTTCCCTGGACATCACAACCACGAGGCCAGCGACCCAACAGCTCTCAAAACACGAGCCCTGGAACTCTCTTCAAGGGCCGGGAACTCTCCCTTTCCCATCTCTGAGTTTCGGTTCTTATCTATATTTTTAAAACGTTTATGAATAAAAACATTTTATGATTATTCAAATAATTCTTGAAGTGTTGATCCATAAAATGAGGAATAAATGTTCTTTTGAATAAATCATCAAAATAATAATAAGAAGCATCGTGTAAAAAGTGTAGATTGTAGGAAATTAATTTTCATGAAATGTTCAACATAAAATGTTCAGTGTTAAATATTACTCTTGAAGCTCAGTTAAAAAGGTACTAAAAAAGCTGGTAAAGATTTAAAGTTTTTCATTCTAGGTTTCATGAATTTTTCTTTTCGGAGGCACAGTTATAAAACACCATGTAGACTCTTGCCTGTGCTTTGATTTGCTTGTATTATATTATTTGTATTGTTTTTACCATTACGGAATAGAAAGCATGAGGGTATTAATCAGCGGTGTGGCCAAGGAAATCTGAAAGCGGCGGTATACGTAATTCCTCTTCCTGGCCTCTTCCTCCTCCTCCTCGTCCGCCTCTGTTCCCTTGGCCTCTTCTCTTTTATCCTTGTCCCGCCTCTGTCCCTTGCCTCTTCCTCCTCCTTTCCTCCTTCTCTTCCCATCTTGCCTTCCTCTTTTCCTCCTCTCGTCCCTTCTTCCCTACCTTACCGTCTTCTGTCCCTGTTTCGCCTCTTCCCTCCTCTCTTCTCCTTGTCTCGCCTTCTGTCCCTCCTCCCCTACCCTCTCTTCCTCTTCTCTCCTTCCCTCTCCTCTATCCTCTCTCTCTCCCTTTCCCTCTTCTCCTCCCCTCCCGCCCCCTTCTTCTGCTTCCCCTTCCCTCCCTCCTTCCTCCTTCTCCTCCTCTGCTTCTCCTTCTTCGGCTTTCATCCCCTCCTCCCTTTCCCACCCTCGTCCTTCTCTTCTGTCCCCTTCGTCTTCCCTCTTCCTCATACTCCCCTCCTCCGTTGCCTTCTTCTCGCCTCCCCGTCTTCCTTCCTACTGCTTCCTGTCCCCTTCCTTCTCTTCCCCTCCTCTCCTCCTTCTTTCCTCGTCTGTCTTCTTCCTTTCCCCTCTCGGCTCTCTTCCTCCTACTCCTCCGCTCCTCCTCTTCCCTTTCCTCTCCTCCTCTGCCTCTGGCTTCCCTGTCCTTCCTCTTCCTCTCTACCTTCCCTCTTCCTCCTTCTCTCCTCGTCTGCTCTGTTCTTGTCCCCTTCGCCTCTTCCTCCTAACCTCCTCCTCCTCCCCTCCTCTTTTCTCCTCGGGTTTTCCTCCTACTCCTCTCTTCCTTCCCCCTTCGCCTTCCTCCCTTCCCTCCTCCTTCTTCCTCCTCTCTCCTCTCCTGCTCCTCGTCTGCTTCTGTCCCTTGGCCTCCTTCGTCCTCTTCCTCCTACTTCCTCCTCTTCCTCCTCCTCCCACTCGTCTGCTTCTGTCCCCTTCCCTCCTTCCCTCCCTACTCTTATTTCCTCCTTCTCCCTCGTCTCTTCTATGTCCCCTTCGCCTCTTCCCTCCTACTCCTCCTTCCTCCTCTTCTCCTTCTGCTTCTGTCCCTCTCCTCTTTCCTCCTACTCCTCCTCTTCCTCCCTTCCTCCCTCGTCTGCTTCTGTCCCCTTGGCCTCTTCCTCTCTACTCCTCCTCTTTCCTCCTTCTCCTCTCTCTTGCTTCTGTCCCCTTGCCTCTTCCTCCTACTCCTCCTCTTCCTCCTTTCTCCTCGTCTGCTTCTGTCCCCTTGGGCCTCTCTCCTCCTAACTCCTCCTCTTCCCCTCCTTCTCCTCGTCTGCCTTCGTCCCCCCTGGCCTCTCCTACTACTCCTCCTCTTCCTCCTTCTCCCTCGTCTGCTTCTGTCCCCTTCGCCTCTTCCTCCTACTCCTCCTCTTCCTCTCTTCTCCTCGTCTGTCCTGTCCTCTCTCCTGGCCTCTCCTCCTCTCCTCCCTCTTCCTCTACTCTTGTCCCCTCCTCTTCCTCCTACTCCTCCTCTTCCTCCTCTCCTCGTCTGCTTTCTGTCCCCCTTGGCCTCTTCCTCCACTCCTCCTCTTCCCTTCTCTCCTCGTCTGCTTCTGTCCCCTTCCTCTTCCTCCTACTCCTCCTCTTCCTCCTCTCCTCGTCTGCTTCTGTCCCCTTGCCTCTTCCTCCTACTCCTCCTCTTCCTCCCTTCTCCTCGTCCCTTTCCCCCTTCCCTCTTCCTCCTACTCCTCCTCTTCCTCTCCTCCTCGTCTGCTTCTGTCCCCTTCGCCTCTTTTCCTCCTACTCCTCTCTTCCTCTTCTCCTCGTCTGCTTCTATCTCCCTTCGCCTCTTCCTCCCTACTCCTCCTCTTCCTCCTTCTCCTCGTCTGCTTCTGTCCCCTTGGCCTCTTCTCCTACTTCCTCCTCTTCCCTCCTTCTGCCTCGTCTGCTTCTGTCCCCTTGGCCTCTTCCTCCTACTCCTCCTCTTCCTCCTTCTCCTCGTCTGCTTCTGTCCCCTTGGCCTCTTCTCCTACTCCTCCTCTTCCTCCTTCTCCTCGTCTGCTTCTGTCCCCTTGGCCTCTTCCTCCTACTCCTCCTCTTCCTCCTTCTCCTCGTCTGCTTCTGTCCCCTTGGCCTCTTCCTCCTACTCCTCCTCTTCCTCCTCCTCGTCTGCTTCTATCCCCTTCGCCTCTTCCTCCTACTCCTCCTCTTCCTCCTTCTCCTCGTCTGCTTCTGTCCCTTCGCCTCTTC
>NW_020868785.1:158463-160963 GCF_003789085.1 Penaeus vannamei
ATGATAGTAATAAAGATAATACTTATTATTATTATCAGCATTAGTATTGGCTTTATTATTATCATTATTTTCATCATTATTATGGTTATTATTATCATAACTATTATTAATACTAATGTTATTATCATTATCATTGTTATTATTATCATTATTGATTTTATTATCATTATCATTATTACTATTATTTAGCATCATTTCTATTATCACTATTATCATTATTACTATTATTTATCTCATAACTATTACTATTATCACTTATTATCATCATCATTATTATCATTATCATCATTATCATTATTATTATTGTCATTATTATTATCAACTTTAATATCATTATTGTCTTTACTATCATTATCATTATCATTATTATCGTCCTTATTATCGTTACTATTATTTTTATCATCATTATTGTGAACATTAATTCTAATATGTCTTTTGTTAGTGTTGATAATTATCATTATCATTATTATTATTACTACTTCCACTAATCCTACTATTATCATTATCATTATTATTATTAATATTGATATCATCATTACTATAAATATTACCTTATCAGTATCATTATCATTCTTATCACATGAATCTAAAATTCGTAACTGTAATATACATACACTCCTAACGTTCACTACTTTATTTCTCAGTACATTTTCCTACTTCTGCTTTACGTTCCGCGTTTATTCTTTTCTTTCCATCCTTTCTCCTTCGCTGAGAATACACGCTACTAACACTATATTCCTTTAATTCCTCAATGAACATGCAACCTGTATCCCCCTTCCATCCCTTCTCCTGCCACTGGAAATGCACACAACAAACAATATTTATTCGCCCAGTCACAGGACATGCGACGTGCATCCCCAGCCGCACAAAGGATCTCACGCAAGGTGTTCAAGAGCTTATGCATTACAGGCTTTCTTGTGCTTAGAGCTCTCGTACTCTTCCCGGGCGACAGCTGTGCCAGTTCTTTTCTTCTCAGACCTGACGCTAATGTCAACATCTGTCCCCTGGTGTTGTGGGGCGTTATATTCATACTTCTGCTGCTGGCGAAGACCGACACTATTTTTCTGGTCTTCTTGTGCAGGTTGGACTAATATTTTCCCATTTTCTCTTGATGGCACGTGGTGGAAGGTTTCGCCATTTTTTTTTTTTTTTCTAATCTCCCCCTACTCTCTCTCTTAGTTCTGTTTGATTTCTCTCTCTCTCTAACTTTCCCCCATCATCTCTCTCTGTCTCTCTCCATCTTTGTCAGTGTCTGTCTGCCTGTCTCTCTCCCTCTCTCTCTTCTCTTCCCCCCCCCCTCTCTCTCTAACTTTCCCCCATCGTCTCTCTCTATCTCTCTCCATCTTTGTCAGTATCCACCCCTCTCTGTTACTTTTAAATCTAGGGATGAACGTAGCTTTAACCCTGTCTGTCCGTACAACATATACATGACTGTCTATATGTGCGTATAGTGTATATCCCCAGATAATAACGTATGGCGGTTTTGTTCACAGATAACTGCCCGTATACTCGTGGAACAATCCGAAAGCCTTACCGCGGTTTCTGGCTCGCGGTTAGTAGGCCTAAATCCCTTGAGCTTTGTGTCTGCTGCTGCGTGCATAAGGGTCCATGAGATTTATTTGAACAAGGATGAAAACTATTATCGGCTCTGCTGCAGGGATTCACAAGGTCATTTCAGCTTACATCTACATATAGAATACAAGAGAGACCAATAAAGGCAAAGAACCATACGTTCGACTATATGTGTCGGTGTGATGGGGCGGATAACGTGTGTTGATTGGTAGTGAATGAAGTGTGGTGGTGTTTGTATGTTAAAATGACTGCGGTGGAAGGTTTTGTGTTGTGTTGGTGTTATTCACTTTTTAGGCTGATAGAATGATGAGTGCTGTGGGATCCGTGGAACGTTCGAAAAGCCCGCTCAAGTTACACTCTCTGATTGACCTCGAATGTAACGAATGGTTGTTTATTTAGCGCTTAGAACCTGAATAAAGATGATAATAATGGGAAAATAATGATAATAGATAATCAACAGTACCACTATAAAGAAAGACAAGCTTAGAAAAAAACATTAATGATTCACGATCGAGCTGAAATGACTTTTGAAATTTTGACAAAAAATGCACCCATAAAACACAACCTGGCTTTTCATGTAGCAAAACATGCAAAGCTAATCCAGACAGTAGGTAAATGATACACAACAAGACTTCACGTAAACCATGCAGCTGTCTCCAAACCACCTATAGAAAAATACAAAGATGAAGACATAAAAGAGAACCGTGATAGCGTACCATTTCATATAATACTACGCAAAAGTATCAGTTTGAAATAATGAATGGTTCAACTTCCTTGATTAACAAATATCCTCACAACCGTTCTTACGAAGCAGGGTTGGAGATGCCGGACGTTTTAGCACATTAGCGCGTGCATTCGCTAACGTTCACAGCGCGATTTCTCCATTTTGCTATGCGCATGTTTGAACTGGTAAGTATGTGCCTTTAAA
>NW_020868785.1:165963-168463 GCF_003789085.1 Penaeus vannamei
TATGGTAATAATGACAGCAAAGTTAAATCAAAATAATAGAAACACAAATTATAATTATGATAATAATGTGAACAAGATTGATGAACAGGAATAAACATCAAACTACTGAAGCTTTCTTGTAAAAACATGGGACCATACTATGTAAGAACTCTTACAGGGAGGTAATGAAACATGGGTTTTATAACCGTAGAGTTGCACACATGGCAAAGGTTGATAAAAGGGATGTGATTGTCATGATAATGCTGGAATGATAACACGAATTGGAAAGATTATAATAATGGCAAACAATATCGGAAATAGTGGTAAGGACAAAAATCAGAATGACATAGATAACAGTAATAAGATCTGATTTACCACGGTGGAGGACCAAAAATACATAATGCCTTGTCTCAATCTTACGCTCAGAGTGGGTGGAAAAAAAGATGAGAGTCCACTGCGAAGTAGTGTGAAGAAAAAACGGAAGTGATCTTAAAAAAACGGCATGTCTCCAATGCTTTGTCTAATTGGACGCAGGCTGGTTGCGAAGTAAAAAGTAGTCATCACTGCAATCTGTGAGAAAAAGGATCTGGTAAAATGCTAAAGAGGGGTTAGTGAAATATGGGTTTACAAACCGTAGAGTTTTTGTTGAATTCCTGTGGAAGGAAACGGTAAAAACATTAATTCTGATGTTGATAATAGTAACAAATCATATTGAAAATATCATACTGATGCTGATAAAATCTAGTTTTAAAAGACTAGCAGGGACTCTTTTGGGGCCAAACTCGACAAGGACACTTTTTATGAAGATGAAAAATTCAAAGCATTGAAGGTCAAGAGAGTGAAAACAAACAGTTTTCTCTGCTGTCTCAGAAGACTGACTTGAGAAAATGCGGGTCAGTTGTCATGCGCAGACTGGTGTCACATCTGTGAAATATTCGAGGAAAAGGACGGGGGAAATTACCAATAGGGATTAGTGAAATAAGGATCATGAGTTTATAAACATGCCTTTGGATAGAGATCGGAGGCTGCTAATCATTATTGTGCAGTAAGGATGATAGCAATGCCGAGGATGATGATAACAATGGTTGTAGCTCAGATTATTACAGTGATACTAATAATATTGATACATATATGTATTTCTTACACTGGGAGTAGGGACCTCTTTCCGGACCCAACATTAAATCAAAATATCAAACGCTGAAGGTCAATAAAATCTAGGTAAATCTGAAGAAACTTCCACTTCCCTACTGCCTGTCTAACGAGACACTTGAGAAAGCGTGGGTCTGCAAAGCGGAAAATGACATAATTTCTATGAAACGGTCGGGGAAAATGAAGCCTAGAAAAAAACTAATTGGGACAGAACAGTTTCTAAGCTTGTCTTCTAAGGGAAACAAAAGTATTTACGAGGATATTGTTACAGTGATAATAACAAAGTTGACATGGTGATAATGATAATGAATGATAAAAAAGATGGTGGTTACGCAAAAGATGAGAACGATGAAAAAAAATGATATCCAAAAGTGGGAAACACTAGTGACTCAGCTGACTCAACTTGGGTATTCGTCTACCTCCTGCCTAACGAGACTCACTTGAGAAAACGAGGCCCATTACCACTTTAGAAAAACAGTTACATCTGTCAAATGTTTGAAAATCAGAGACGGGGAAAAAATAAGATTAAATGAAACGTGGGTTTAATGACCATAGAGTTTATAACTAAGGAAAGTAATGGTCCTTTTATAATAGCAATGGCTATGGCTATGGGTGAAGGAGGTATTGAAATAAATAAACGAAAATCAAACATCAAAAGGAATTGGAGGAAATCAAAACAAACTTTGAAGAACGAACTCTCCTTTCATCCCCGTCTAATGCGACTCGCTTGAGAAAACGCAGGCCTGTTGCTAAGTAAAAGGTTGTGTTGTTTCTGTAATGTGTTTGAGAAAAGGGAACTAGGAAAAAATACTAAAACAGAATTGAAGAAGCGTACAGTGTATAAGCATTTCCTTGAAAAGGAACCGGTGGTACTTATTGTCATAGTAATTATAGTAACAATAATGAAGATGTGATATTAATGGCAAATGACAATGATGATTTTTCTTGCACCTATAGTAGCATCAACACTTGCTAAGTAAAAGGTGATTCTTATGATTATGCAGTGAAAATAATTGTAAATAATGACGGAAAGGTGAAAGGTAAATGATAATGACGATGATGATAATCATATTAATATTGACATTAAATTCTGATTCTCCACAGCAAAAGACTAGCCTGTAAATCCTTTGTGAACCCTTCTCTGATACCTATATTTGTTAGGAGGAACAAAAAATCAAAATGGAGGTAGGAAAGAAAGGTAATTAAAATAAACTTGCAAGAAACCGTTGTACTCGAAGAAACTAAGTGCTCGGTGTCTACAGAGGACACCGTTATCTCACGATTTTCTAAAAAGGTATCCTTCTTCGATTTTTTCCCGTCGACCACAGATAGAAAATCGCTGGAACGTGCTAAAAATGGACACGCCCTCGGA
>NW_020868785.1:173463-175963 GCF_003789085.1 Penaeus vannamei
ATCCTATAATCATAGTAATAATAACGAATATAAAAATGGTAATAATGAAAATTATAATAATGATAATGCTACTCCTGGCATTAATAATGATAATGATGATGATACTACTGATGATGATGATAATAGTAAAAATTGCAATAATGATAATAACAATGGATATGTTAATGAGAATAACAATGATAGATATAATGATAAAGATAATGATAATAGAAATGATAATAATAATAAGACCTATGAAAAAGATGATGATAGTAATGGTAATTGTAACAATAACGATAGTGATTATAATGATTATGATAATGATAATGCCAATGATAAGACCAATAATAATAGTGAAATCATAAAATCTTATTATGATATCGAACACTAGCAACGGTTGTCGCTAAAGCATTGCAATCTAAACCCAGTTAATGGAATATGCAATATCTGTTGAAATTATGGGCTTGCACGGGCTAGTTTTAATATGGTATCTGAAATAAACAATCCTCTGGTCTTTAGCTCATGGATGGTACAATATACATTCATAACTTTATCTGACGTGATTTTGATTACTCTTGGTATAAAACGTTTAATAACAGCATTGGACGCTTTATATATGCAATCTATACCTGGAATAAAGTTGCCTTATGTGGGCCGAGTAAAAGCAATGAAGCTTGATGATTTCTAACGTAAAATAGAACTTCACCTGAAAAGTCCTTGCGGATTAAATATCTGCAGTTGACATCCTCTGCGTGACATGCGGCGACTCTTGTATATAAGGCGGGTCGTCGGTCGCTTTTCCTTCTCTATCCTATCTGATGGCAGCGAATGAGCGATGTGTTTAAAACACACGAAGGCAACCACACAGACACACACGTTCTTACACATACGCACGCTCGCACACACACACACACACATATATATGTATGTATGTACACACACACACACACACACACACACACACACACACGCACACACACACACACACACAACACACACACACACACACACACACACACACACACACACACACACACACACACACATATATATATATATATATATAATATATATATATATATATATATATATATGTATATATATATATATATATGTGATCGTGTGTTTGTGTGTGTGTGTGTTTGTGTAAGTGTGTGTGTGCGTATATATATACATGTAATGACAATAAAGAAGAATTCCTTTTAGGCCCATTCATTAATTCATCTACCGCCACTTTCAGTTACAACCTGGTAAAATCTATTGCACGACTCATTCAGCCTTTAATGAATACATGATTTCCAACTCGTCGAATTTCGTGAATGAATTCAGTCATTTAAAAGTTGAACACACCACAACAATGTAAAGTTTTGACGTTGAGTCTTTGCTTACAAACGTACCTCTTGCAACAGCAGAATCCATTTCAGTTTGCTTTAGAAAAAATAAAGACATTTATATTCTCTTGTCACAAAAGATTCCGTTTTTACTTCTGGCAACCGTTTGTACACACAGATCGATGGAGTTGCGATGGGATCTCCTGTTTTTTTTTCTTTATGTTGTCATGAAAAGAACTGGCTGTAAAACTCCATTTTGGAATTTGAAACTTTAATGACTAACATCTATCCATCCCATCCATCCAACCATCCGTTCATCTATCCAGCTATCCATTCATTCATCTATCCTTCCAACCATACGTCCATCTATCCATTCATCCATCTATCCATCCACCCAACCATCCATCTATTCATCCACCAACCATCTATCCATCCAAGCACCTAACCATCCATCTATCCATACAGCCACCCAGCCATCCATCTCTCCATCCAGGCATACAATCATTCATCTATGCTTCCACCGATTCATTCATCCATTCACCCAACCATCCATTTATCCACCCAACCATCTATCTATCCATCCACCCAACCATCCACCCGTTTATTTATTCAACCATCCATCCATCAATCCTTCCATCCAACCAACCATCCATCCATACGACCACTCAACCACCCACACATCCATCCATCCATCCATTTATCCAACCATACATCAACCTGATCCTCCATCCATCCAACCATCTATCCATCCATCCATCCATCCATCTACCTTCATACGATACACTAACAAAATACTATCCAAACCATTTAATCAAATACGTTAAAATGTTCTTCACCGCACCAGAAGTTCGAGAGAATTCCCTCCCCTTTCCCCTCCCCTCTCCCCTCCCCTTTCCGTCTAAGGAGAGAGAGAGAGAAAAAAAAAAAAAAACACTCACCTTCCCAACAATCAAACTTTAGAGATCAAAGAAAGAAAAAAGAGAAAAAAGAAAGAGAAAGAAGAAGAAAACCAAACTTATCTCATCTCATCGCAATGTCGGGCAGTTGCCGATTGTCACCAACCTTGAAATTGGAGATAAGGAAGATAGATAGAGAGAGAGAGAAGAGGAGAGAGAGAGAGGAGAGAGAGAGAGAGAGAGAGAGAGAGAGAGAGAGAGAGAGAGAGAGAGAGAGAGAGAGAGAGAGAGAGA
>NW_020868785.1:185963-188463 GCF_003789085.1 Penaeus vannamei
TTCATGCTGAGTTATTATTTAAGTGATACGAATTTTATATTCATAGGTTGAAAGTGAATGGCTGATTGAATTCGCTGTGATTTTCTCATAATCCATTTGTTTATTATTTCAATGTGTTTTTTGTCAATCTAATATTAACCAAAATTTAAACAGGGAAGTGCCATTGAATATAAGAAACACCAGAAGCTATTATTTCAGTCCGCTTCTGATATCATGAGTCTATGGGCTGATTCGCACATCCTCCATTCATGTCTAAGTGAGGATGGGATACTGTTGACGTGCAACAAGAACACACACACACACACATATATATATATACATAAATATGTACACATACATATACAAACAAACATACATGTGTTTGTGTTTTTGTGTTTGTGTGCATATACATATACATATACATACATACATGAATACATCCATACGCACACACACACACACACACACACACACACACACACACACATACACACAGAGTAGAAGAGAGAAAAAGTCATTGTATATTCTGAAGTTGAGTCAATTTGGCTTCCAATGTCCATATTTGGTTATCATTGCTGCTCTGCCTTTGACCTGAATTTTACGGAGGAATCTGACGAGAGTAAAAAAAAAAAAGAAAAGAAAGAGAAGAAGAAAGAAAAATCTTAATTGTACAGAAGCAAACTGTACTTCATGATGTTTGCAACCGTAAGACAAAAGTGTGAATAAACATTTGTGAGGTTTGATTCCTGTTTGGAATTCCTGGTCAAGAATTCTTCGGGAATTCTTTCTTATGGAAGGAGATGGAGAGCATGTGAGGAAACAGAGAAAGGAAAGAAATAGAAAAAGAAGAAGGATCTGGTGAGAATGAGAAAGAGAAATGAAGGAAGGGATAAAGTTTATGAAGATTGTAATTTTGAAACTTTTTGTATGGAATTTAGAGGAATGTGTTCAGGATTATGGTTAGCATTTTCTCTAGTTCGGTTCACGTCTAAGACTAAGAAGATAATCTAAATCAGTATTCTGTTTCTTCAATATATTTACACACACATGCACATATACATAGCGTTCACACACGCATCATACCACACACACACACACACACACACACACACACACACACACACACACAACACACACACACACACACACACACACACACACACATTACACCACACACACACACACACACACACACACACACACACACACACACACACACACACGAATTCCAGTTGGGCGTTTTCATTTTTTTTTTCTATCTTCGCAGACGTTTTATAGATTCTCGACATAAATTCCCAACAATATACTTACCTCGCCTTATCTACAGGAATTACACTTGTAGAATTTTCTACATTTGATATTTTTCAATTTATTATGGAAAAGTTGGTAATGATTTTGATGATGATAATGATAAACACTATTGCCATTACCTTCATCCTCATGCTATCGTTATCAGTAACATATTTAATCATTATGAATATAAAATGTATTACCAGCACTATAAGTATCATTATTCATTTTCATTATGGAATATATAATTATTTTTTCCAGTTTTTCAGCTCACTTTTTGATATCTAATATTCCCTTATCGTTCAAATATATACTAACAACCTTACCATGTTAGATATATATAACAAATATACATATATATATATATATATATATATATATATATATATATATATATATATATATATATATATATATATATATATATATATATATATATATATATATAATATATATATATATATATATATATACATATATATATATATATATATATATATATATATATATATATAATATATATATATTTATTTCATTTTATTTAAGTTACTCCTTAATAACCTCATCATCCACCCCCACCCCCACCCCACCACGCCCACACATACTTGAGAAGGAACAATTTTCCAGCTGGCTTCACCTGTTCGTGAGCTCACAGCTGTGTCTGAAGAGCCGCTTCCGTTTTCTATGTGCGAAGCGAGTCATGCAGAGGGGGGGCTTGCACGTTTTGCGTTTCTGTGTGATGATGATGCGCTTGCATAATGAGAATGCATTTAGAGAGGGTGTGGGGCGGCTTAAGAGGGTAAGTAGAGTCATGATGCGGAAAAAAGAGGAGGGTGAAGAGAAAGAGGGAAAGAGGGTGGCGTGGGACACACACAAACGCATTTGCACACATACACAGGCACACGCACACACACACACACACACACACACACACACACATACACACACACACACACACACACACACACACACACACACACACACACACACACACACACACACACACACACACACACACACACACACACACACACACACACACACACACACACACACACACACACACTAACAGTTTTGTAAACAACACACACATCACACACACACATCTACAAACACACACACACACTACACACACACACATCTACAGACACACACACACACATATTGATGAATCACCATCATTCCTTTGAGTATTTCATCTATCCATCTATCCATCCATCCTTGCATTTAC
>NW_020868785.1:193463-195963 GCF_003789085.1 Penaeus vannamei
GTTTGTCTGCCTCTCCCTTCCTTCCTCCTTCTTTTTTTTCTCTCTCTCTCGTTTTCTCTTTGACTCACTCCCTCACTTTTTTTTCTCTCCCTCTCTCTTCCTCCTCCTACTTCTTGTTCTTCTTCTGTTTCTCCCTCCCCTTTCTCCTCCTCCTCTTCTTCATCTTTATCGCCTTCTGCTTCTTATTTTTCTTCCTCTTTTTTGTGTTTTCTTCTTCTCTCTCCTTCTCTTATCCCCTCTCTCTTTTTCTTAGTCTTTTCTTCTTTTTCATCTCCTTTATCTTCTTTTTCTTCATCTTTATTTATCTATATATGCATTTATTTTCCTTCTTCTTATCCATCTTCCTTCTCAAAAAGCAGTATATTTTTCAGCCAGTGACAGTCTTTACTCAATCAAAAATTGCCACAGAGGTTTCGTTTTCCATATCAAGGAAAAGTCTCATTTCCACAGGTTAAGGTATACGGCACATTAAGGTGATAAGTCTACGGGCGACAACCCTTCTTTGATCTCTCCATCTCTATGTTAATGTAAGAATAAAAAATCATCCTAGATAAATAAATATCATTCTAGATAAGACTTCAGACTGAAGACAAACTTCTCAGTCCCCGTCTGTCTGGTACTCTCTATCCTTCCCTCCCTCCTCTCTCTTTTCATCTCTCTTTTATCTTCTCTCTCTGTGTCTTTGTCTTCTCTCTCTCTCTCTCTCTCTCTCTCTCTCTCTTCTCTTTTCTCTCTCTCTCTCATACACACGTATACACAAGCACACAAATATATACACGTACACAGACACACTGACACACATATACACTTACAGAAGCGCCCTACCCAATCCAAGTAACAAGTTCATTTTTTTCAATAAAAAAGATAAAACTTGGAATAACGAGTTCAATGTTGTAGATATATTTCATTATTTGAGTTTCCTATCCTTCTTCCTCGCTATATTCGTTTCTATTTTCTTGTATATCAATACTCACATCCGCCCACATGTATAAGTAAACGTTCTTATTCGACGCGTGCACACAGTGAGCGAGTGAGTGTGTGTGTGAGTGTGTGTGTGTGTGTGTGTGTGTGTGTGTGTGTGTGTGTGTGGTGGTGTGAGTGTGAGTGTGAGTGTGTGTGTGTGTGTGTGGTGTGTGTGGGCGGGTGAGTGAGTGAGTGTGTGCGTGTGTGTGTGTGTATGCGTGCATGTGGGTTGATGGCCGTGTATACATATTGACAATATGAAGAGAGAGAGATCGTCTTCGTCCCTGGTTCTGCAAAAAGCTCAAATCTATCAACATCCCATTCCATCCCCAGCTGGACGTAAGGGCTGATGGGTCACAGAGAAAGTTTTTTCTTCCGATTCCGTTGTTAACCCAAGTGCTGGAGAATCCTATGCTAATACCAGTGGACGCTTGGAGCAAAATGTGTAGATTTGCTTTTACGGAAATATATGTATAGTGTTGTTCCACTGTTTCCCTCTCTCTCTCTTCGTTATTGTCTGTTTTCTCTTTCTACTTCTCTCATTCCTTTCTCTTATGCTTTATCCTCGTCCACCTCCTGTCTCTCTCTCTCTCTTTTCTATGTCCCTCCTCCCTCCCTCTCTCTTTCTCTTTCTCTCTCCCTCCCCTCCCTCTCTGTCTCTTCTCTCTCCTCTCCCTCCCTCTCTCTCTTTTTCTCTCTCTCATTTCTTCTTCTCACTTGGTCTCGAATCGCCAGTCAGCCTCACAATCCGGCGCTTCCTCGGCCAGTACGAATTACTCTCGAGGCCAAAGTTTTCCCTTTGATTTCCCTCGGTGCCATCTCGGTCTCGACCCCCCTGCCCACCCCCCTTCCCCTTTCCCCTCTTTCCCCCTCCCTCATCGCTGTCTTGGTCTTTTCTTCGATTTCTTCCTGCTCATCTCCCCCTCCCTTCATCATATCCATTTGAGACTTCTTTTTTTCTGCTTCTTCCCCTCCCTTCTTTTCCCCTCCTTTGTATTCTTCTTTTTCTTCTCTTCCTTTTTTTTCCCACTTCTTTATATTCCGTCTTCTTCTTCTTCTTCTGCTTTCCTCCCCGCCTTTTTCACCTTCCACTATCCTCCTCCTCTCCCATTACCGTCTTGGTTTTTCCTCCCCATTCTTCTCCCCTCCTTCTCCTCCCTCATCTTCCCTTCCCTCATTGCCTTCTCGGTCTCGACCTCCTCCTCTTTCTTTCTCCCTCACTCGTTCTTTTTATGTCCTACTGAAAGGGAGGAAGAGAGGAGGGGAAGGATTAAGAGTAAGGGTAGAGGAGGTGGCGAAGTGAAGGAAGATGTGGCGGTGGAGGAGAAAAAGGAGGAGGAGGAGGAGTAGGAGGGAGGAGGAGGAGGAGGAGGAGGAGGAGGAGGAGGAGGAGGAGGAGGAGGAGGAGGAGAGAAGGAGAAGAATGAGGGAGGAGAAGAGGGAGAAGGAGAATAGAGAGGGAGAGAAGGAAAAGGAGGAGGAGGAGAAAGAGTAGGAGGAGGAGGAGGAGGAGGGAGAAGGGATCCTAAGCTATACC
>NW_020868785.1:213463-218463 GCF_003789085.1 Penaeus vannamei
CCCTCTCTCTCTCTCTCTCTCTCCTCTCTCTCTCTCTCTCTCTCTCTCTCTCTCTCTCTCTCTCTCTCTCTCTCTCTCTCTCTCTCTCTCTCTCTCTCTCTCTCTCTCCTTCATCCTTTCTCCCTCTTTCTCGCTCCGTTTGTTCCACCGCCCTCCTCCTCCTCCTCTTCCTCCCTCCCTCCCCCTGTCTTCCCACCCTTCTCTTCCTAATTTCTCCCCCCCTCCCCTCCTCCCCCCCCCTTCCCCCTCCCCCCTCCCCCCCCTTCTTAACACCTCAATTGCTACTTACAATTAACGAACTATGGCGAAGACCCAGCACTTCCTGTTAAAGAGAGAGAAAAGGACAGGAAATTAACAATCGGAATAACTTTAAAAGTCAATTTCTACAATATCATTAACTCTGATAAATCATGAGACGGGGGTGGAAGTGATGATGATAATGATATAATGAGAGAGATGTGGATGAAAGATACGTTCCTTCTGGTAATGATTTTTTTGAAATTGATTTATGGCAAATCTAAATTTTTAATTGGTGAATTATGAAGAGTTATAGTTGCAATATTCAGAATGTTAGTTACATTTCACATAACAATAACGACTATAATGATGATGGAAATGATGATAATGATGGTAATAGTAATTATCATAACAATAACAATACTAATGACAGTAATATTGCTAATGATAATAGTAGTTATAGTAGTAGTAGTAATGGTGATAAAAATAATTGTGATAATAATAACAATGCTAGTTATAATGGTAATGATAATAATGTTACTAATGATAACAACAATAATGATGCGGATGAGGATGATAACAATATTGAGGACGATAATAATGATGATACAAATGATAACGGTGATAATAATGATAAGATAAGGATGATTATAGTAATAACAATGATGATAATAATAGTAGAAGTAGTAGTAGTACTACTGATAATACTAATGATAAAAATAATAACAATAAAAATAATGATAATAATGATAACAATGATTACAATAACACAGATAATAGTAATAACAATAATAATCATAACAATGGTCATAATGATAATGATGATAGAATGGCAATAATAATGATAATAATTATGTTAAAATTACTAGT
This sequence comes from Penaeus vannamei, assembly GCF_003789085.1. Lineage (NCBI taxonomy): Eukaryota > Metazoa > Arthropoda > Malacostraca > Decapoda > Penaeidae > Penaeus > Penaeus vannamei. The sequence goes on from NW_020868785.1 coordinate 214,571, forward strand.
GCTACGACTGCTACTAGTAATAATAATGATATGAACAATAATAATAGAACAATAATAATAAAAAGAAGAAAAAATAAACGAATAATAAAGATAATATCAATATTGAAAACGATGTTGATCCTGATAATAACAACAATAATACTAATAACAGATATAAGAAAAAAAATATCAATTAAAGCAAAATTGATTATAACAAAATTTCCACAACTGTCATCCTCTGTATAGTATAGATACATGTACTACGATGATTATACTTCGCCGCAGTGGCATCGGATCCTCCAAACATATCATAAATTCCCGATACACGCAATTAGAACCACAAAACACAAGCGATTATATTCCCTACAATCATTTATTCTATCTCTTATTACCAGGCCGACATAAAGCACTTCTTTACTCGCGATTTTGATCCTTATTCCCTCATGACGGAAGGACTAGAGCGTGATTACGACGTAGTGTTGGGGGAGAGACGGGGTGGGTGGGGGTGATGGGGGATGGGAGGGGGGTGAACAGACAATACCGTCGGTGATAAATTTTCATACATGAACCCCCAAATAATTAATGAAAGAAGAAAGAAAAATGAAAAATGAAGATATTTGCCGTCGTATTTATCATATAGGCCTATCGTCAATAATTACAGCCTCTCCTCAGATAATTCGACGTCAATGGCACTACACGAGATAATATTTCCTGGGTCTAATCACCCTGGGTGAGTTAATTATAGGCCGATTATTTTACCAATAATAATTTTGATCTTGATTAGGTCCTTCGGCAAGGGATGGGGGGCGGGGGGGAAGAGGAGGGGGGGGAGGGAGGGGGGGAGGGAATGACAGGGGGCGAAAAGTAATTTCATTGATATTTCCCCTAAAATGCGAATATATGCACACCTGCTGGTCTGTTTTTTTTTTTTTTTTTTTTTTTTGGTTCTGTTTGTGCGCATATATATATGTAGACAGATAAATAGATACATGTATGTATATAGATATGTAAGTAATGTATATATGTATATATATATATATATATATATATATATATATATATATACATATACATATTACATATATATACATATATATATATATATATATATATATATATATATATTATATATATATATATATATATATATATATATATATATATATATACATATAGATATATTCATATATATATATACATATATGTATATTATATATTATATATATATATATATATATTATATATATATATATATATATATGTATATATGTATTATATATATATTATATATTATATATTATATATATATATATATATATATATATATATGTATATATATATATATATATATATATATATATATATATAATATATATATATATATATATATATATATATATATATTATATATATATATATATATATATATATATATATATATATATATTATATATATACATATATAATATATATTATATATATATTATATATATATATTATATATATATATATATATATATATATATATATATATATATATATATATATAATATATATATATATATATATATATGTATATACATTTATATATATATATATATATTATATATATATATATATATATATATATATATATATATATGTATGTATACATATATATATATATATATATTATATATATATATATATATATATATATATATATATATATATATATATATATATATACATATATTCACACACACACACGCACGTATGTATGTATGAATATAAGTACACACAACTGCATCCTCGACTGTTTATCTCATTGATATGATCCACTATTTACACGTCAAATAATATGTACACAGACATCCAGACACAAAGAGGAAAATGCTGTCATAGGATAAAATGCTTTAACGTGTATATAAATACATATTGGAATGTTGATTGGTGATCTCTGTGAGATGCGGGGAGCAAAAGACACGAGTGGGAGGGAATGGGCAGAACAAACAATCTGTTTCGCCGGTGGATATCCGAAGACTGGGGAGGGGGGAGGGGAGGAGGGAAGGAGGGGAGGGAGGGGAAAAGAAGGAGAGGAAAAATGATTTGGGGGGGAAAAAAAATGTCGAGAGTTCGTCAGTCTGATGAGGGTCATTTCGGGTCCTGCCCTTCCCTTCTCTCGCTCTCTGTCTGTCTGTCTGTCTGTCTGTCTTTCTGTCGTTCGCTTGCTCTCTTGCTCTCTCTCTGTCTATGTGTGTGTATGTGTGTGTGTGTGTGTGTGTGTGTCTTTCTCCCCCCCCCCCCCCCCTCCCCCTCTCTCTCTCTCTCTCTCTCTCTCTCTCTCTCTCTCTCTCTCTCTCTCTCTCTCTCTCACAGACACACACACACACACACACAATATGCATGTGTATATGTATACACATATATTTTGTGTGTCCATACGTGAATAAAGCAGCAAATCGAGGCAAGTCAGACAAAGCCCTACCCCATCCCTTCCCCCTTCCTCCCTCCCTCCCCCCTCCACCTCACCCACCCCCTCCCCCTATCCCCTTCCCCTCCCTCCCTGCCTTCCACCCCCCCTCCCTCCCACCCTCTTTCCCCCTCCCTCCTAACCCCCTCCACCCCCTTTCCCCCTCCCCCCTCACCTTCCCCCGTCCCTCCCTACCCCCTATCCCTCCATCCTCCTCCCTCCCACCCCCTCCTCCCCCTCCCCTTCAACCCCTACCCCCTACCCCTCCACCACCCTCCCCTTCCCTCACCCTTCCCCCCACACGCCCACGAGAAAAGCATCCCAGGTGAAAACGGAAATCAGATCGCCCGCCATGACTGTATTTCTGTTTCAAATCCTATCCCCCGTTTTAATGTTTCGAGTTTCGCGGCCGTGCAATTAGTAATTAGCGGAGGCGTTCGCAAACTCGATAATAGTTTCGGGGTTTCCTGTGGGGGGGGCGCGGGTGTTGGGGGTGGGGGAGGGGGGTGCCGGTTTCCGGTGCGTTTGTGTCGAGGTGGGTGGTGTGGGTGGAGTGGTGGGTCGAGGTGGGTCGGTGGGTGGGTGGGTTGGTCGAGGTGGGTGGTGGAGCGGTGTGGTGGTGAGGTGGTGGGTGGGTCAGTGGGTGGGTGGTTTTGGTGGGTGGTGGTTGGTGGGGTTGGGTCGAGGTGGGTGTTGGGTGAAAAGTGGTAGGTGGGAGTGGGTGGGTGGGGCGAGGTGGGTGGTTTGGGGTGGGTGGTGGTTGGTGGGTGGTTGTGGTGGGTGAGGTGGGTGGGTGGGTCGGTGGGTGGTGGGTGGAAGTGGGTGGTTTTAGGTGGGGGTGGTGGTGGGGTCGGTGGGTGGTTGGTGGAAGTGGATTGGGTGGGTGTGGTAGGTCGATAGGTTTTGGTTGGTTGGTGGTGGGTGGTTTTGGGTGAGTTGATGTAGGTGGGTTTGGCAGCGGAGGTGGGCAGTTGAGGTGGGTGGGTTGGATATGAGTGGCGGAGATTGCTGGTAGAGACAGGGTGGTGGGCGGTGGCGCTTGAGCGATGGAGGAAGGTGGGTGAGTGGTGGAGTGGGTTGGGTGGTGGTGGAGGGTGGGTTGGGAAAATGGAGGTGGGTGGAGGAGGTGGGCCTGAATTCTCGTGGGTTCTCATGTGTGAGAAAAAGGAGAAGACAGAGAAGAGGGGAGAGAATGTATATGTATTTATTATATACATATGGTATATATATATATATATATATATTATATATATATATATATATATATATATATATATATATATATATATATAATATATATATATATCCTCCTCCATCTCCTTCCTATCTTTCCTCCTTCTCCTTCTCCCTCCTCCTCCCTCCTAACTATCCTCCTTCTCCTCCTCCTCCCCTACTATTTCTCTCCTCCTCCTTCTCCTCCTCCACCTCCCCCTCTACCTCCTTCCTATCTTTCCTCCTTCTC
>NW_020868785.1:228463-230963 GCF_003789085.1 Penaeus vannamei
TCTTCCCTCCTCCGCCTCCTCCTTCCCCTCCCCCTCCCCCTCCTTTGTCTCCCCCCCGCCTCCTCCGCCTCCTTCCCCCCCCTCTGTGTTCTCCCCCCCTCTTCCCCCCCTGTTTATTGGTGACGTTTTGACGATTCTTGGAAATGACTGTGTCTTTGTCTTGCTGTTTCCGAGGCTGAATGTCTTTCTCTCTGTCCTCCTGTCTTCTCCTCTCTCTCTTTGTCCGTGTTTCTCTTTCATTTTCTCTCTTCCTGTTTGTCCTCTTCTTCCTCTCTCTCTCTTTGTCTTGTCTTGTCTCTCTCTCTTTTTCTCTCGCTTGTTCTCTCCTCTCTCTTTTTTCAGTCTCTCTCTCTCTCTTTCTCTCATTCCGCTTGTCATCTCCTCCTCTCTCTCTTTGTCTGTGTTTCTCTCTCTTTTTCTCTCTTTCTGTTTGTTCCCTCCTTTCTCTTTATTTCAGTGTCTCTCTCTCTTTTTCTCTCTTTCCGCTTGTGCTCTCCTCCTCTCTCTCTTTGCTAGTGTTTTTCTCTCTTTATATCTACATGTCAATTTATTCATCTATCTATCTATCGTTCTATCTGTCTATCTATCTGTCTATCTATCTGTCTGTCTATCTATCTGTCTATCTATCTATCCATCTGTCTGTTTGTCTGTCTATCTGTCTGTCTACCTATCTCTAACTATATCTATCCATCTGTCTATCTATATGTTTGTATGTATGTGTGTGTGTGTTTATGTGTGTGTGTGTGTGTGTGTCTGTGTCTGTGTCTGTGTGTGTATGTATGTATGTCAGTGCGTATTAGTATGTTTATTTGTATGACTATGTGTACATGACATTTGATAGAAAGACAGACAGACAGACAAATAAACCAAGATTAAGACCAACAAGAAGTTACTAGCACAAAACCCGACAAAAACAAAGAGATTAAGATTAAAAGCGAATAAAGAAATGAACAGATTTACAGACAAACAAAGTTACAGAACAAATAGAAGAACAAAGGATTAAGAGACAAGGAAGCAAACACATAAACAAACGAATGATTATATTACAAAGACATTGATAAACTAATAAGTAGTTAAACAGATGAAAAAATATAATAAAGAAAATGTTAAATAGATTGTTTGATAGATCCATAGATACGTTAATAGATAGGTAGGTACATACGCAGATAGGTTAATAGATAAAATGATAGATAGATAGAAAGATAAACAGATAGGTAGATAGATAAAAAGATAGAGAGGTAGATAGATAAAGAAATTAATGAACTGATAAATATATCAGTTTATAGATAGATAAGTAGATAGATAAATAAATGTAAAGATAGATAGAAAGATAATAGAATGAATGAATTAATAAAAACTATCAACTGACAGACAGCAGACAGATGGAAAAATAGACAAATAAAAAGAAAAAAGAAAATAATTAATAAATAAGACAATACATAGCTAAACAGGTAGAGAAATAAATGAATAAATAAGTAAAGAAATAAGCAGTTAAACAGGTAGATAAATGAATAAATATATATGTAAATGAATAAGTAGATAGGTAAATAAACAGAGATGAATAAGTAAAAAAACAAACAGGTAGATAAACAGTAAACAAATAGATATGTAAGTAAAGAAATAAACAGTTAAATAGGCAGATAAACGAATAAATAAGTAAATAAGCAGAGAAAAATAAGTAAAAAAACAGTAGATAAATAAACAAGTAAGTAAAGGCAGATAAATCAATGAATAGATAAGGAAATAAACAAGTAGATAAGTAAATAAACAAGCAGATACGTAAATAGTATATAATTAAATAACAAGCAGATAAGTAAATAAACAAAGATAAGTAAATAAACAAGTAGATACGTAAATAAACAAACAAGTAGATAAGTAAACAAACAAACAAGCAGATAAGTAAACAAACAAGCAAGTAGATAAGTAAACAAACAGATAAATAAGTAAAAGAACGCGATTCCTCTTGGCAATAGGACACCCCAGAGAGGAGGTCTTCTTAAAGAGTATTCTCTGTTGATTCTTATTTGTAAGATGTTTGGAGGGGCGAGGGACAGGATGGGGGGGGAAAGGGGAGGGGCGAGGACAGGATGGGGGGAGGGGGGGGGAAGGGGGGAGGAAAAGGGGGGGGGAAGGAGGTGGGAAGGGAGGAGGAGGGGGAGGGAGGAAGGAGGAGGAGAGGAGATGAGGAGGAGGAGGAGGAGGAGGAGGAGGAGGAGGAGGAGGAGGTGGAGGAGGAGGAGGAGGAGGAGGAAGGGGAGGGAGGGAAAAGGGGTGGGAAGGGCGTAGGAGGGGAGGAGGGAGGAGAGAGGTGGGGTCGTCGCCAATTTTATTTATCCCTGGGGCGATGCTTTTACAGGGAAGATGGGGGGGCGGGTGGTGGAAGGGGAGGGTGGGGTAGAGGGGGGGTTCAGACATGTTGGGGTTTGAGGGGTTGAGGAAGGAGAGGAGGGAGGGGAGGGGACAGAGAGAGACAGAAAAGTCGGGGATGGGGGTGAGGGGT
>NW_020868785.1:240673-263173 GCF_003789085.1 Penaeus vannamei
AATTTGTTTCATCATTCTTTTCGTTTTCTTATATTTCATTTTTATCGTTTTGGTTTCGTTTTTTTTTTTCACATTTTCTGCTTAGTTTTTGTTTTTTAGTCTATTTTTTTTTCATCTTGTATATTTTTTTCCTATTCCATATTCGTTATTCTTTGCGTTTTTCTGATATTCAGATTAATCGAATTTTATCATTTTCTTTCCACTTCTTTTTCTTTTTTCTTTCTTTAGTTTGTTTTATATCAGATTTCGTTCTCTAATCTATTCTTTTCTTTCTTAATTTAGCGCTATCCGCTATCTTATATTTTTTCTATCTATTTTTTTCATATAACATGTTTACAATAATTTATAATAATAATAATAATAATAATATAATAATAATAATAATAATAATAATAATAATAATAATAATAAATAATTAATAATAATAATAATAATGATAATAATGATAATAACGATAATAATAATAAGAAGAATAACAATAGTAATAATAATGATAATAACAATAACAATAATAACAATAATAATGATAACAATAATAACAATAACATAATAATAATAATAATAATAATAATAATAATAATAATAATAATAATAATAATAATAATAATAATAATAATAACAATAATAATAATGATAATAATAACAATGATTATTATTATCATCATAATAATGATAATAATAATGATAATATAAATAGTAATAATAATAACAATAACGACATTATCACAATAACAAAAAATAATAATATTAATAAAGATAAGAAGAATGATAAACGATGATATAATAAATATGATGTCTATGATTATAATAGTAATACTGTTGATAATAATAATAATAATGATGATAATGATAACAATAATAGTAATAACAATAATAATAATAATAATAATATAATAATAATAATATAATAATAATAATAATAATAATAATAATAATAATAATAATAATAACAATGATAACAATAACGATGATAATAATAATAACAATAAAAATAAAATGATAATGATGATGATCGTGATAATGGCAATGATGATTATAATGATAATGATAACAACAACAACAGCAACAATAAGAATTATGACAATGATAATAATAATGATAACAATAATATAATAATAAATAATAATAATGATAATAAATTATAATAATAATAATAATAATATATAATAATAATAATAATTGATAATATAATAATAATAATAATAATAATAATAATAATAATAACAATAATAATAATATAATAATATAAAAATAATAATAATAATAATAATAATAATAATAATGATATAATAATAATAATGATAACAACAACAACAATGAAATGAAAAATAAAAATAATGATATAAAAATGATGATCATAATAGAAACAAATAATAATAAGAAGAAGAAAAAAGAAAAGAAAAGAAACATGAACCACATCAAGAAAAACAATTACAACAACAACAACAAATAAACAACCGAAATAAACAAACAGGCGAATAAACAATCCTGATAAACAAGGAACAAGCAATAAAGAGAGAGAGATAGAGAGCACCACCGACATACTCATTTACTATGCTCACCCTGTCTCCATATTTTTTCTTTTACTTGATGGTAATCTGCCTGAGTAAGAGAGGGGGGAGGAGGGGGGGAGAAAGAGGGGGAGGGGGGGGGCTGTGATGCGGAGAAATGGGAGAGAAGAGAGTATGGAGGGAGGGAAGGGAGGGATGGGAGGGAGTTTGGGAGGATGGAAGGGGAGGAGGAGGGCGGGGGAGGAGGGGGAGAGGGAAGGGAAGGGGGGGGGGGTGAATGCGGAGAATGGGAGAGAAGAGAGTATGGGAGGGGAGGGAGAGAGTTGGGAGGGAAGGGAATGGGAAGATGGGAGGGAGTTTGGGAGGGAGAGAGGAGGGGGGGGGGCTGTGATGCGAGAAAGGGAGAGGAAGAGAGTATGGGAGGGAGGGAGGGATGGAGAAGGGAGGATGGGAGGGGAGGATGAGGGGGGGGAGAGAGGGGGAGAGAGAGGGAGGGAGGGGGGAGGTGATGCGGAAGAAAGGGAGAGGAAGAGAGTATAGAGGGGAGAGGGAGGGGGGGATGGAAGTGAGTATGGGAAGAGGAGGAGGAGGGAGAGGAAGAGAGAGAGAGGGGTGGATGCTGCTGCGGAGAAAAGGGAGAGAAAGAGGGTATGGGAGGGGCGGGGCGGAGGAAGAGTAGGGAGGGAGTGAGGGGGAAGGGATAGAGAAGGGAGAGGGGAAGGAAGAGAGTATGGTAGGGGGGAGAGAAGGAGGGAAGAATAGGGGAGATGCGTTTTAGAGAAAGGGGGGAGCGCTAAAGAGAATAAAGGGGAGAGAGAATGAGTGAGAGAGGGAATGGAAGATGGAGGAAGGGCGGGGAGAAGAAAGGAGAGAAATAGCGTAAAAGTGGAGAGAGAGATAAGGTGAGTAAATGAAAGATAGAAAAACAGACAAGAAAATATAGCAAGAACAAGAGACAAAGAAAGAGAAAACGGATGAGAGAGCAGGAGAGAAGGAGAGAGAGAGGGCGAAGGAAGGGAGAGAAGAGGAGAGGGAGGAGGAAAGAAGGAAAGGAGGAGGGGAGGAAGAGGAAGAAGAGGGGAGAGGAGGAGGAAGAAGGGAAGGAGGAAGGGAGAGAAGGAGGAAGAAAGAGGGGAGGGGGAAGAAGGGAGAGGAGGAAGAAGAAGGGGAGAGAAGGTTGAGAGAAGGAGGAACATGCGTAGGAGGAATGGAGAGACGGGAGAGGAGCTGGAAGAAGGGAAGGAGGAGGGAGAGAAGGAGGAAGAAGAAGGGAAAGGAGGAGGAAGAAGGCGAGAGGAGGAAGAAGGAAGGGAGAGAAGGTGAGAGAAGGAGGAATAGAGAGAAAGGGAGAGGAGCTGGAAGAGGAGGAGAGAAGGGGAGAGGAGGAGCTAGAAGAAGCAGGGTAGAGAATGGAAGAGGAGCTAGAAGAAGCAGGGTAGAGAAAAGGAGAGGAGGAGCTAGAAGAAGCGAAGAGGGAGGGGAGAGGAGCTAGAAGAAGCGAAGAGGGAGGGGAGAGGAGGAGAGGAGGGGGAGAAGGAGGGGGGAAGGGAAGGCGAAGGAGATTGGGGAGAGGAGGGGAGAGGAGCTGGAAGAAGGGCGGGAGGAGCTGGAAGAGAAGGAGAGGGAGGGGAGGGAGCTAGAAGAAGCGAAGAGGGAGGGGAGAGGAGAGGAAGGAGGGGGAGAGGGAGGGGGAAGGAAGGCGAAGGAGATTGGGGAGTTAGTGGGGACGGTGGGCCTCATTTGTCAGTGTCGGGCCGGCCTGGAGCGTTTCTGATAACACCCTAATGGACCCTTCCAGACCCCACCTTTCCCTCACCCCTGCCCCAACCCCTCCCTCCCCTCCTTCCTCCTCCTCTTCTTTCTTCTTCTCATTTCTTCTTCTTCGCCTGTTTTTTCTGATTATTTTTCTTTTCTTTCTTTCTTGTTTTTCTTCTTCTACTTCTTACTTCTCCTTATTCTTATTCTTCTCCTCATTCTTCTTCTTCGCCTGTTTCTTCTGCTTATTTTTCTTTTCCTTCTTTCTTCTCCTCCTTCTTCTTCTTCTTCTTCTTACTTCTCCTTATTCTTCTTTTCTTTGTTCTTTTCCTCCTTTTCTTCTTCTCCTTCCTTTCTTTTCCCTCCTCTTCTCCTCCTCATTCTTCGTCTCCTTCATTAGCTCCTTCTCCTCCTCTTTCACTTGCCTCCACTTCCATCTCCTTTCTCCTATCTACTTCCTTCTCCTTCTCTGTTTCGTCTACATTCTCTCCTTGTCTTCTTCCTCCTCCTCTTTCTATACCAGCTCACCCACCATTCTAGCCGCCATCGTTTTTTTTCTTTTTTCCTTTTTCACTTTCTTTCTCCATCTTTCTTCTCTCCTCCTCCTTTCCATTTTTCCCCCCTCCTATTTCTTTTCTTTTCCCTCCCCTTTCACCCTCCTTCAATCCCCACCTTTTTCCCTTTCCTCCATCTCCTCTTCTTCCTCCTCCATTCTTTCTTATCTCGAACTTTCCTTTTTCTTTCTCGTTTTCCTCCTATCCTTCTTACCGTTAATTGCTGCCAGTGTTGCCAACAGCCATTGCCAAGCAGGGGTCGCTCCTCCTGAGAAAAGAAAACAAAGTTATATCAGTTAGTTCGTGTTGTCTTTTGGATTTGTGTGTGGTCATGTGTGCATCTAATTTCTCTCTCTCTCTTTCTCTTCTCCTTTCTCTCTCTCTCTTTCTTTCTCCTCTCTCTCTCTTCTTTTCTCATCTCTCTCTCTTCTCCTCTCTCTCCTCTTCTCTCTCTCTCTCTCTCTCTCTCTCTCTCTCTCTCTCTCTTCGGTAATATCAGTAATATATATATTATATATATATATATATAATATATATATATATATATATATATATATATATAGTATGTATATATATATATAGTCTATCATATAGATCTGAAAGAAAGTAGAGAGAGAAAGAGAGAGAGAGATTTAGAGATATGATAGAGAGAGATAGAGAGAGAGAGAAGCAGAAGAGAAGAGAGAGGAAAAGATAGAACTTGAGTGGGAAAGACATAGAAAATAAAGAAAGAATCAGAGAGAGAGGAGAATGAGAAAGAGAAAAGAATAAGAAATAAGAATGATATGGAACCCGACCCAAAGAGAGAAAAAGAAAAAGAGATAGAGATAGAGACAGTGGCAGAGCTAAAGCCTGTGAGAAAATGAAAAATAAAAGAGAGAGGCAGAAAGAGTGACAAAGCAGACCCAGAAAGAGAGAAATGAAAGAAAAGAGAAAGAGAATACGAATACTCGAGAGAGAGAGAGAGAGAGAGAGAGAGAGAGAGAGAAAGAGAAAGAAAGAAAGAAAGAAAGAAAGAGAGAGAGAGAGAGAGAGAAAGAAAGAGAAGAAATTAAAAAGAGAGCCAAACAGAACGAAAAGACAGAAAAAAAAAAACTGTACGTCTCTCTCCCCTCCACCACCCAACCCACCCCTCACCCACCCACCACCCAACCCCCTCCTACCTCCCCCCTCCCCACCTCTCCCCACCCCCTGTCGGATCGGCCGAGATCGTAACGACATGATCAGAAGTTAAGAGAAACTTTTGCGCGCACATTCACCCCCCTACCCCCACCCCGCTCCACCCCCACCCCACCCACCCCCACCCCGTCCCTGGATTCTTTCCAAAAGATCTCTCTCGTCGAGCGTCGTCTTCTCCGCGCCGATGGCAAGACGCCAAGACGCGGCCGGGACCCCTTCGGAGGCGCTCGTAATGTTTCGGCGGAGGAAGCCCTAATGCCGGATGAGGAAGGAGGGGTGGGGGGAGGAGGGGGAGAGGGGAGTGGGGGAAGGGGGAGGGGAGGGGGGATGGGGTGGAGGAGGGGGGGAGGGATTGGGGGGATGGGAGGAGAGAGGGGGAAGGAGATGGAGGGGGAAGGATGGGGGAGGGATGGAGATGGGGATAAAGGGTGGGGGAAGGGGGAGGATGGGGGGGGGAGGAGGAGGGGGAAGGGAAAGGGGGAGGATGGGGAATGAAGGAGGAGATAAGATGGAGAAAATGGAGAGAGAGGAAGGGAAGGACCAATGCAGACGGGAGAGGGAAGAGACAGGAAGGAAGCAAGAGATGAGAGAAAGAGAAGGGAAGAGCAAAAGAGGGAGAAGGCAAGAAGTAGAGGCGAGAGGGGAGAGGGAAGCCATAGGGAAATGGAGACGAAATGTTAGGAAGGAAGTGAAGGTAAATGGAGAGAGGAAAAGCATAGAAGTAAGAAGAAAATAAAAAGTAAAAAGAGAGAGAAGAAAAGAAGTGAAGGGTAAATGAAGAAAGGAAAAAACATAGAGAGAAGCAAAAAATAAAGACGTAAGACAGAAGTGAGGATGTGAAGGTAAATGGAGAGAGGAAAAGCATAGAAATAAAAAGAAAAAAAAGAGAAAAGAGAAAAGGAAGGAAGTGAAAGGTAAATGGAGAGAGAAAAAAATACGTAAAGGGAAGAAGGAAATAAAGAGGAAAGAGTGAAGGAAAGAGGTGAAGAGTAAGTGAAGAGAGGAAAAGCATAGAAATAAGAAGATAATAAAGAATAAAAAGAAAAGGAAGGAAGGGAAAAGGAAATAGCAATAGCAATGAAGAAGATAATGGACAAAGAGAAAGGGAGAGAATAAGTAGAGAGGCGGATAAGAGAGGGGAAAGTGGAAAGAAAAACAAAAGACTTGAAACAGAGTAAACAAAGAGGATACAAAAAAGGCGAATGAAGGAAGAAGGAAAAGAAAAAAAAAAAAGGGAGACGAAGGAGAGACAAGGGGAAATAGAGGAAAAGGAAGAGGAAGACATGCATAGGCGGTCCGTCCTCAATTTACATAGAAGAATCCTTCTTACTTTCTCGTCTTTTCTGTACACTCTTTCGAAGGGGGAGGAGGAGGGGGAGGGGGGGGGTTGGGTTTGTAGGAGAGTGGACGGAGGGAAGGAGGGAGAGAGAGAGAGAGAGATAGAGGGAGAGAGTGGAGGGAGGAAGAGAGAGATAGAGAGGGGGGGAGGGAGGGAGAGAGATAGAGGAGAGAGAGACAGAGAGAGAGAGAGAGAGAGAGAGAGAGAGAGAGAGAGAGAGAGAGAAGAGAGAGAGAGAGAGAGAGAGAGAGAGAGGGGGGGGGGGAGAGACAGAGAGAGAGAGAGAAGAGAGGAGGGAGGGAGAGAGAGAGAGAGAGAGAGAGAGAGAGAGAGAGAGAGAGAGAGAGAGAGAAGAGAGAGAGAGAGAGAGAGAGAGAGAGTAAGAGAGAGAAAAAAAGATAGAAAGAACGCTACTGAAGGAAATGGCGATAAAGTGAAGACACAGAAGCTACACCAAATGCAATTCATTATTCATGTTGCAATGTCCATTTTTGTGCGTTTATCAACATCTCTACGTATTCACTTTCCTATGCCTATACAATCAATATTTCCTGTATCTCTACCTTTCCAACTATTTTTCTATCGCTCTGTCTATCCCCTTCCTCCAATCTCTCTCCTTCCCCCTTCCATCCTTATCTTTCCCCTCCCCCTCTCTCTAACCCTTCCTCTCCCCTTCCTTTTTAACCCCCTCCCCCACTTCCCTTGACCCCCTCTTCTCCTCTCTAATACACCTCCTCGTCCTCCCCTATCTCTCTACCCCAACCCCTCCCTCTCTATCCCCCTTCCTTCCCCTCCCTCTCTACCCCTCTCCCTTCCCCTCCCTTCCTCCTCTATCCCTCCCTCTATCCCTCTCCCCTACCCTCCCTCTAATCCTCCCATCTCCCCTCCCTCTTTATCTCCCCCTCCCCTCCCACCTTTCCCCCCCCCCCCCTCCCCTTTCCCACCCACCCCCTTCCCCTTTCCTCTCTCCGCACCCCCACCACCCACCCCCCCCGAAAAAACTCTTCTTCCTCAAAAGCATAATTACTTGCCGTTTTATTCCGAGCCGTTTGCATCTATTTATCGCGTAATGAGCCGCCGGGAAAGTGCCAATCGGCGATCAGCCTTTTAATCACTCGGCGGTCAATAGCCGGAGCCCATTCCGGGGATCGCTCTCCTGGCGGGGGAGTGGGAGGAGGGCTTGCCAAGTTTTTATTTTTTATTTTTTGTTATTATTATTTTTATTATTGGGGGCGGAGCTTTTATTTTTTATTTTTATTTATTTATTTTTTATTATTTTTTATTATTATTATTTTTATTTATTTATTATAATCTTTTATTATTTTTTTTGTTATTATTATGTTTTATTATTTTTTTATTATTTTTATTATTATTATTTTTTTTATTTTTATTAATTTTTTTTTATTATTTTATTGTTTTATTTATTTATTATTATTTATTATTATTATTATTATTTTTATTTATCTATTATTATATTTTATTATTATTATTTTTATTAATTTTAATTTTTTTTATTTCTGCGATCGCTCTTCAGGCTGGGAAGTGGGAGGGCTTGCCAAGGGGGCGGAGCTTTTATTTTGTTTTTATTTACATTTTTATTTTTTATTGTTATTATTTTTTATCTATCTATTATTATTATTTATTATTATTATTAAATATTATTATTTTTATTTTACTTTTTATTTATTATCATTTTTTTTTTTTTTTATTTTTTATTTATTATTATTATTTTTATTCCGGGGATCGCTCTCCTGGCTGGGAAGTGGGAGGGAAAGCCAAAGGGGCGGAGAGTTTTAATTTTTTTTTTTTTTTTTATTACTATTTTTTTATTGTTATTATTTATTATTACTATTATTTTCATTTATTTATTATTACTTGTTATTATTTTTTTTATTTGTTTATTGTTATTTTTTATTATTGTTATTTTTATTTACTTATTTTTTTTTATTATTATTATTTTTTATTTGTTTATTATTATTATTTTTTATTTCGGCGATCGCTCTTCAGGCTGGGAAGTTTTTATTATTTTATTTTATTATTGTTGTTGTTTTTTTTTTTTTAGTTGTTTTTATTATTATTACTTTTTTTTTGGGGGGGACTCGCGAAAGAGGAGGATTTTGTTTCTTTATCATAATTTATCTATTCATTTTCACTTATTTATTTATTTATTTATTGTTATTATTATTATTATTTTTCATTTGAAAAGGGGGGAGGACTTGCCAAAGAAGACGATTTAATTTTTCATTTTGTTATTATTATCATTTTTTTTGGGGGGAAGGGGGGGTAGGGATGAGGTGGGGGGGATGATTCTTCCTCCTTCTCCTTCCTCCTCTTTATCTTCATTTATTTATTTATCTATTACCTAGTTTTATTTTCAATCTTTTAGTTTTATATCATCTTATATCAATAGTATGCGTATTTTTTTTTTACGTTCTTTGGTCGCGTTTGTTTGTTTGTTTTGTTTGTTTGTTGGTCGGTTTCACACCATGACTCGAAAAGTTATGAACAGATTTTATGCCTATCTTTTTTATTTTTATTTGGTAATATAATTGATGGGATTTTTTTTATATTATTTATTTTTTGTCTTTATTATTATTATTGATTTACTTTATTTTTATTCCGGGTCGCTCTTCTGGCGGGGGAGTGGGAGGAGGGCTTGCCAAGGGGGCGGAGGTTTTAATTCTTATTTTATTTTTTTTTTTGTTATTATTGTTTTTTTTTATTATTTTATTTGTTTATTATTATTATTATTATTTTATTCCGGGGATCGCTCTCCTGGCGGGGGAGTGGGAGGGTTTGCCAAAGGGGCGGAGGTTTTAATTTTTTTTTTCTATTTACTTATTTATTTTTTTATTTTATTTATTTATTATTATCTTTTATTATTATTATTTTTATTTATTTATTTTTTTATATTATTCCGGCGATCGCTCTCCTGCCGGGGGAGTGGGAGGGCTTGCCAAAGGGGCGTTTTTATTTTATATTTCTATTTACTTATTTATTTTTTGATTGTTATTATTTTATCTATTTATATTATTTATCATTTTTATTTATTTATTATTTTTTTATTATTATTTCTTTATTATTATTATTTTTTTATTTGTTTATTATTTATTTTTATTATTTTATTTTTATTTATTTATTATTACTTTTTTATTATTATTATTTTTATTTTACTATTATTATTATTTTTTTTTATTCGGGGATCGCTCTTCTGGCGGGGGAGTGGGAGGGCTTGCCAGAGGGGGCGGAGTTTTATTTTATTTTTTATTTTTTTTTTATTATTATTATCTTTTTATTATTATTTTCATTTGTTTATTTTTTTTTTTTTTATTTCGGGGATCGCTTCAGGCTGGGAAGTTTTTTATTTTATTTTTTATTTATTATTTTTTTTTTATTATTATTACTTTTTTTTGGGGGGGGGGGACTCGCGAAAGAGGAGGATTTTTTTATCATAATCTATCTATTTATTTTCATTTATTTATTATTTTTTTTTATTATTATTACTTTTTCATTTGGAAAGGGGGAGAACTTGCCAAAAAAGACGATTTTATTTTTCATTTTGTTATTATTTTTTTTTTTTTTTTTCGGAGGAGGGGGGAGGGATGAGGTGGGGGGGGGATGATTCTTCCTCCTTCTCCTTACTCCTCTTTATCTTCCTTTATTTATTTATTACCTAGTTTCATTTTTAATTTTTTTGTTTTTATTATCATCTTTATATCAATAGTATATGTATTTTTTTTACGTTCTTTGGTCGCGTTTGTTTGTTTGTTTGTTTGTTGGTCGGTTTCACACCATGACTCGAAAAGTTATGAACAGATTTTATGCCTAACTTAGACGCCATTAAAGTTTGGTGGAGACCCGGATGATGACCGGGATCCAGGATTTTTTTTTTTTTTTTTTTAATGATTGTTGTTGGTGTTTTTTATGATTGTTGCTGTTTTTCTTAAATGATTGTTGTTTTTTTTTAAATGATTGTTGGTGTTTTTTTAATGATTGTTGCTGTTTTTTAAGATTGTTGGTTTTTTTAAGATTGTTGCTGTTTTTCTTAATGATTGTTGCTGTTCTTTTTTAATGATTGTTGCTGTTTTTTTTTAAAGATTGTTGCTGTTTTTTTTTAATGATTGTTGCTGTTTTGTTTTCAATGATTGTTATTGCTGTTCTGCTGTTCTGTCTTTGTTTCCCTGACCCCCTGTGTGTGGGGGGGGGGGAGGGGTGTTTGTTTGTTTGTTTGTGTAGTGTGTGTTTTTTGTGTTGTGTTGTGTTTGTGTTTGTGTGTGCGTGTGTGTGTATGTGGTGCGTGTGTGTGTGTGTTTGTGTGTCGTGTGTGTGTGTGTGTGGTGTGTGTGTGTGTGTGTTAGTATATGAATGTGTTTATTTGTGTGTTCACGTAAATAAATAAATGAATAAATGCATAAACAAATGCACGATGCAAATAAAAGCAGAAAGTAACCAATAAATAGACAGTAACCCCTATTGCCAATGTCAATAGGGGTTACTATCATTTGCATTGAGTGGGAAGGACAACCTAATGCTGCTTGAACCCTTTTCTGTGACGCCGAAGCCAGAGCCACTTCTGTAAAACGGACGCCATTTTAGATTCTAATCTATTTATCTATCTATTTTCTACTTCTTTCGTTTTTTTTATTGTGCATTTACTTATTTATCTACTTATTTATTTGTTCATTTGTTTATTTAGATAAACACACAAATAAACACATACACACACACAAATAAACACACACTCATACACATACATACACACACACAGATAAACACACACACATATGCACATACATATACACACACGCAAATAAACACACACACACATGCATATACACATACACACACACACACGCACGCCTACACACAGAGGGATGGCGGGGGGGGGGGGGGGGGAGAGAACAGTAGAATAACAACAACGAAAATAAAGAAAACGACGACGAGAAAGAAGATAAAGATAATTCAAAACAAAAGAAAGACGGAGACAAAAAGAAAAGAAGAAAAAATACGAAGTACCTAAAAAAAAAAAAAACAAAAAAACAAGACAATGAAACAGAACCTTGGAAGAATCGACAAAGAAAAATAAATAATAACAATGAATAATAACAATAATTAATGATAATGTAATAATAATAGTAACAATACTACTACTACTACTACTACTACTAATAATAATAATAATAATAATAATAGTAATAGCAATAATGATAATAATAAATAAATAAATAAATAATAAGAAAAAAATAAAAAATAAACGAAAAATGCAAAGAGAAAAGAGAAGCTTGACCAGGGGCGGGTGGGAGGGTAGGGGGCGGAGTTAGGAAAGAGAGAAGGAAGAAGAGTTGGGCAGGGGGGAGGGGAGGAGGGGGGGGGGGGGGGGGGAGGATATCCTAGTCATCATCCGAGCCGAAGGAAAGTCTAATTGGCTTAACATTATGTTTGTGGGAGCCAATTAACAAGACTTAGGCCAATTATTATCCTATCAAGACCTGGACTTTGGCAAAGGCAGCTTTTAATTGGCTGTTGTAGTTTTAGGAAGCCCAAAAGAAGGGTCTGAGGTAATGGCTACATCAATAATATATATATATATTTTTTTTTTCTATATATATATTTTTTTCGTATTCGTCTTCTGTTATTGACTGGCTTATCTGAGTTTTTTTTTTTTTTTTTTTTTTTTTTTTTTTTTTTTTTTTACTGAATTTTGGTTTTAAATTTTATTTCGTTTTGGTTTTGTGTCTCTGGTATTTTCGCTTCTCCATTTATTACATTCTTGTTCTTTTATATACTTATTCTTCTTCATTTGCTTTTTCTCATCTATATCATCATTGTCATCATTATTTTCATTATCATCATTATCATCATTATTATTACTATAAATTTTGTTCTCATTATATATTTTTTTTATAATCGTATTTGTTATTGTTGTTATTATTATCATTAATACTAGCATTATTATTATTGTTATCAATGTCATTAATATAAGCCTTATTATTAGTGGTGTCATTATTATTTTGATTATCATTATCATTATTGTCATCGTTATTTTTACCATCATTATCATTATCATGATTATCATTATTTCTTTTATCATTATCATTATCTTTATTATTATCATTGTCATTGTGATCATTGTTATTATCAATGTTATCATCATCACCAACATTATCATTATTGTTATCGTTATTATTATGAACCTTATCATCATTATCATCATTATAATTATCATAAAAAAAAACATCCCCAGAGAGAAAAACAACAACAATAACAACAACAACATCAACAACATCAACAACAACAACAACAACAACAACAACAACAACAACGCTTATAAATGACAATCGAAAAATGAGAAGAGAGGGGAAGGAGGAGGAGAGGAGGAGAGGGAAGGGAGGGGAGGGAAAAGGGGGTGGTGTTGGAGGAGGAGGAGGAGGAGGAGGAGGGGAAAAGGGAGATGGTGTGGAGGAGGAGGGGGGAGGGGGGAAGGGGGGGTACCAGCGTCCATCTTAACAGTACTGTCACGGGAAGAACTGGCCGCCGGTTTCTTTGCGTGAGGGGCTGTCACGGAGAGAAACGGAAGGAGGGGGTGGGGGAGGGGAGAGGAGGAGAGAAGGGGGGGGAAGAGGAATGTGGAAGAAGGGTATGAGGGGAGGGATGTGGAGAGAAGGAGAGAAAGAGGAATGTGGAAGGGGATGGGATGGAGGGAGACGGATGTGGAGAGGGATGTGGAGAGAAGGAGAGAACGAAAGGAGAGGGAAAGGGGAGGGGAAGAGAAGGATAGAAAGGGGGGGGGAGAGGAATGTGGAAGAAGGGATGAGGGGAGGGAGAAGGGGGAGGAAGGAGAGAAAGAGGAATGTGGAAGGAGGGGGAGGAAGGGGGGAGGGAGGAGAAGAGGAATGTGGAAGAAGGGGATGAGGGGGAGGGAGAAGGGGGAGAGAAGAGAGAAAAAAGGAATGTGGAAGGGGAGGGGAAGGGGGGTAGGGAGAGAAAGGGGGAAAGAGGAATGTGGAAGAAGGGGGATGGAGGGATGGAGAAGAGGGAGAGAAGGAGAGAAAGAGGAATGTGGAAGGGGAGGGGAAGGGGATGGAGGGAGGGAGAGGGATGTGGAGAGAAGGAGAGAAAGAGGAATGTGGAAGAAGGGGATGGAAGGAGGGAGAGGGATGTGAGAGTAGGAGTGAAAGAGGAATGTGGAAGGGGAAGAGGAGGGGGAGGGGGAAGAGGGATGTGGAAGTAGAAGGGGAATGTGGAAGGGAGGGGGAAGGGGGAGAGGGAAAAAAAGAGAGGAAGAGGGATTTGAAGAAAAGGGAATGGAAAGATTAGAGGGAGAGGGATGTGAAGGGAGAGAGGGAAAGAGAAGGAGAGAGAGAGGATTGAAGAAAGGACAATGGAAAGAATAGAAGGAGAGAGGATGTGGAGAGAAGGAGAGGAGAGGGACGTGGAAGGAGAAGAGGAAGGGAGAGAAGGGGAAGGGAAGAGGAGAAAGAAGGAAGGAGAGGGGAGAGGGATAAGGAGAAAAGGAGAAAGGGAGAAAGAGAAGGAGAAAAAGAGTGATGTAGAATGAGAAAGGGAAGGGAGGGGAGGGGAGGGAGAGGGATATGGAAGGAGAGGGTAACTCAAGAGGAAGAGGAAGAGAGAGAGAGAGGAAGGGAAAAGGAAGAGGGAAGGAGGGAGAGGGAAAGGAAGAAAGAAAGGAAGGAGAGAGGTAGGTGTAAGATAAGAACAAAGAAAAAGATTATAGACGGATACATAAGGGCAGTGGAAAGGGGTGAGAGAGAAACCAAGGGATATATAAAAGAAAGGAAGGGGAGATGGGGATAGAAATAGATGGACAGGAAGACAAACTAGGGAGATAGGGAGAAGAAAGTGAAGGAATAGAATTATAGGTAAAAAGGGAGAATGAGGAGAATGAGGAGATGAGGGAGGGACCAAGAAGATGTAGGGGGTGTGAAAGGAAGAACAGGAAAGAAAAAGCAACAATGGAATATATATATATAATATATATAATATATATATATATATATATATATATATATATATATATATATATATTATATAATATATTTCTTCTCTCTCTCTCTCTCTCTCTCTCTCTCTCTCTCTCCTCTCTCTCTCTCTCTCTCTCTCTCTCTCTCTCCTCTCTCTCTCTCTCTCTCTATTTCATCTTCTGTTCTCCCCTGTCATCAGCCTTCATGTTCACCTTCCCCTCCACCTCTCTCCCTCCCCATCTTTCCTTTCTCTCCTTCCCTCCTCTCTCCATCTTTCCTCTCCATCCTTCCCCTTCCCTCTTTCTTTCCCCTCCTTCCCCTCCCTCCATCCCTTTTCTCTCCTCTCTTTCCTTCCCTCTCCCTCATTCCCTCTCCTCCCTCCCCATCCTTCTCACTCCCTTCCCTCCCCTCCCTCCCCTCCCATCCTTCCCTCCCCTCCCCACCCCTCCTCCCTCCCCTCCCCTTTCTCCCCCCTTTCCTCCCCCTTTCCCCCTCCCTCCCCTCCCCCTTCCCCTCCCATCCCTCCCCCTCCAACACACACACACACGTAAAGATAAATTGAAATCAGCTGACCAACCGATTGAATCAGCTGACCAACCGATTGAATCAGCTGAACAACCGATTGAATCAGCTGACCAACCGATTGAATCAGCTGACCATTGAATCAGCTGACCGACCGATTGAATCTCTGACCGATTGAATCAGCTGACCAGCTGACCCCGAGAATCAGCTGACCCAACCCGATTGAATCAGCTGACCATCAGCTGACCGACCGAAAGCCTCGGATTCAACGTGACGCGAGACTGAAAAACACGAAGCTCAGACAGAGGGGAAGTTTTTAGTCATCGGTTAAAAGGACCGTGTTAGAAAGAGGGAGGGAGGAGGGGGGGGGGAGAGAAGGGAGGAGAGGGGGGAGTGGAAGGGGGGAGGGGGAGAGGGAGGGGTTTGGGGAGAGGGAAGGAAGAGGAGAGGGGGAGAGAGGGACATGAGGTGGAGGGAAGAGGAGAGGGAGGCTTGGGGAGGAGGGAAGGGGGAGAGAGGGAGAGGAAGGGAGGGAAGGGGAAAAGGAGAGAGAGGGGGGAGAAAGGAGGAGGATGAGAGAGAAGAAGAGAGAGAGAAGGAGAGAGAGAGAGAGAGAGAGAGAGAGAGAGAGAGAGAGAGAGAGAGACAGACAGACAGAAAGAGATACAGAGACAGAGGGACAGACAGACAGAGACAGACAGACAGAGACAAACAAACCTACAAACAAACAAACCCACAAACAAAACAAACAAACACACAAACAAACAAACAAACAAACAAACAAACAACCCGATAGCGAGAGCCCCAAACCAAGGAGTCACACGATTCCTCACAACTGCCACTCATCCACTGAGAAGAAAAGTGAGTCGTTCATGTCACACCAGAGAGATCTTTTGATGTCTGTCTGTCACGATGTCAACCTCTGGCGGGTGCCTTTGTGAACTCGACGTAGGTTTCTCCTTCGTCATCTGTTTTTTTATGTTTTTTTTTTTACTTGTGTGATTGTTTTACTTGTGATTGTGATTGTTTGTCATCTGTTGTTTTTCTTTTGTTTTACTTGTGATTGTGATTGTTATTGTTGTTGCTGATGTTGTGGGGACGGTTTGCATCTTATTTTTTGTGTGTTTGTTAATGGTGGTTGTTGGCAATGATGTTTTTTTAGAATTTGTAATGTTATCTTTATTCTTGTTATCATTATCATTGTTCATATCGTTATTGTTATTGTTTTACTTGTGATTGTGATTGTTATTGTTGTTGCTGATGCTGTGAGGACGTTTTACATCTTATCTTTTGTGTGTTTGTTAATAGTGGTTGTTGGCTATGTTTTTTTTTATCAATGTGTAATGTTATTTCATTCTTGTTATTATTATCATTGTCAATATCGTTACTAATATTGTTATTATCCTCATCATTATCATTGTTATCAGCACCTTTATTATTATTATCTTTATTGTTATAATCAGCGTTATTATCTCTCTTTCGTCTTTATTATTATAATCATTATCACTGTTATTATAATCTCATTATCACTATCATTATTATGATTATCATCATCGATATTGTTATTATTATCATTGTTTTAATCATCAGTGTTATTATTATTGTTATTACTATCATCATTATGTTTATCATGACCATCATTATTATTATTACTATTATTATTATTATCATTACTATTATCATTATCATGATTATAACTATTATCATAATTTCCATTTTTGTTCTTATTATTAGTATTACTACTAGTAATATCATCATTTTAATTATTATTCTTTTCATTATTATTACTACTGATATAATATATTTTATATCATTATTTTCATTTTTGTTATTGTTATTATAAATATTATCATTATCATTATTACTATTATTATATTACTATCATTTTTATCAATATCATCATCCTTATTATTATTGTTATCATTACTATTATTATCATCATTGTCATTATCATTATCCTCATTACTTTATATCGTTTTTTATTATTATCGTTTTTGTTATTATCATTGTTATTATCATAATTATCATCACCATTATTATTATCATTATCATTATTATGATTATTATAGTTTTTGTTATTATATTTATCATTATCATGATTATCATTGTTTTCATGTTTTCTTTCTTATTATTATATTATTATTATATTATTATTATTATTACCATTATCATTATCATGATTATTAATCATCATTATTATCATTACTGTTATTATGATCATTATTATTATTTTCTCTATCATTATCATTATCACTAATACTTTTAATTCCTACAAAGAATCATAACTGTAATGATGATGATAATAGATTTAATAGATAATAGATAATAGATAATGATAATAGAAAAAAAAATAGATACCTATGAAAAAAATGCATTAATCAGAACACATTAAAATGGAGAATTTTACCATCGACGCAACAAATTAACGAAATGTATCTCGAAAATTCTTGCCTCAAAACCAAAAATCGTTGAGGAAAAAAAAAAGGAATTTTTGGGATGGACGATCTATCATTTGGAATTAGTTCATTAATCACAAGAAGAAAAAACAGAAGATGGTAGGAGAAGGTAGGGGGGGGGGTTGGGGGGTTGGGGGGGTTGCAGGGTGTCTCAGTTGCTGAAATTCCTTCAAATAAAAATTGTTTGTTGTTGTTGTTNGGAGGAGGGGAGATGCGCACTTGGGGAGTTGACGCAGAGATTTTCCTGTTGTGGGGGATTTTTTTTTTTTTTTTTTTTAATATGTTAGTGTGTGGATATGTGTGGTATATATATTTCGCACACACACACTCACAGACACACGCGAAACACATACACGCTCACACTCACAGACACCAACACACACCACAGACACACATACACTCACACTTACAGACACACACACTCACAGGACAACACACACACCCACACCCACACACACACACCAAACACACAAACAACACACACCACACACAACAGACACAAATACACAAACACCACACACACACACATAATTGATACATTTATACGTTCTGCTTATTCACACACAACGACCCCCTCGCTATACCGGACCCCTCACGAACGGACAACAAACAGAATCCGTATAATCTAAGCTTTTAAAACGGAATTACTTCTCTGCCAACCGAATGACGACCACCTATCCTCTCTGGTTGAAACGATAGACAGGTCGATAGATGTAGAGAACAAGATCTATATCATCCAGGGTCAGAATCCAAGGTCAAGGGTCAAAGGTCCAAGTCAAGGGTCAAGTCAAGGTCAAGGTCCAAGGTCAAAGGTCAAGTTTAAGGTCAAGGTCAAAGGTCAAGGTCCAAAGGTCAAGGTCCAAGGTCTGGTCAAGGGTCAAAGGTCAAAGGTCAAGGGTCAAAGGTCCAAGGGTCAAAGGTCTAAGGATCAAAGGTCAAGGTCCAAGGGTCAAGGTACAAGGGTCAAATTTCAAGGTTCAAAGGTCAAGGTCAAGGTCCAAAGGTCAAGGGTCAAAGGTCAAGGGTCAAATTTCAAGGTTCAAGGTGTGTTTACAGGCTAATCAGGGTTCGATTGTGGATTGGGAGAGTGGGTTGTTGGAGGTGTGTGTGTGTGTGTGTGTTGCGTGAGGTCTATTACGTGTTGCAAAGGGATGGAACTTTGATCTCTTTCGCTCTCTCTCCTTCTCTTCTCTCTTTTTCTTTCTCTCTCTCTGTCTGTCTGTCTTTCTTCTGTCTCTGCCTGTTTGTCTCTCTACTTCTCTCCCTCTCTATTTCTTTCTCTCTGTCTTTCTCTCTCTCTCCTCTCTCTTTTTCTCTCTCTCTCTCTCTCTCTCTCTCTCTCTCCTCTCTCTCCTCTCCCTCTCTCTCTCTCCTCCTCTCTATATATATATATATAAATATATATATATATATATTATATATATATATATCTTTCACTCTCACTCTCCTCTCCCCTCTCTATCTCTCTCTCTCCTCTCTCTCTCCTCTCCTCTCTCTCTCTCTCTCTCCTCTCACTCTCTCTCTCCCTCTACCTCCTCCCTCTCTCTCCCTCTCCCTCTCTCTCTTTCCCTCTCCCCCTCCTTCTCCTTCTCCCTCCCCTCTCCCTCTCCCCTCCCCCCCCATCTTATCACCCCTACCCAACCTCACCTCCAACGCTGTCTGACTCGCCAACACACAGCAGATCGGCGACGAGGCGGAGGTGGCCGGGCGGTGTGTGCGTGTGGCGGAGAGATATTAATGGGGGGTTGTCCTGCAAAGAGAGGCTCGGGTGCAGAGGCTGATGAAAGGATGTTGGGCTCTCGCTCTCTCTCTCTCTGTCTTCTCTGTCTTTCTTGTTCTCCGGTCTTTCTCGGTCCTCGGTCTCTCTCTCTCTCTAATATGTCTCGGTCTCTATTTTCTTGTTTGCGCTCTCTGTTTGTCTGTCTCTCTCTCCCTCTCTCCTCGTTCTCGGGTCTCTCTCTGCTCTGTCCTGTCTCTGTCTGTCTGTCTGTCTCGTCTGTCTGTCTGTCTGTCTGTCTGTCTGTCTCTCTCTCTCTCTCTCTCTCTTCTCTCTCGGCTCTCTGTCTCTTTCTCTGTATGTTTGTCTGTCGTCTCTGTCTCTTCTCGTTCTCGTTCTCTCTCTCTCTCTCTCTCTCTCTCTCTCTCTCTCTCTCTCTCTCTCTCTCTCTCTCTCTCTCTCTCTCTCTCTCTCTCTCTCTCTCTCTCTCTCCCCTCTCTCTCACCCTCCTCCCCTTCCCCCCTCTCGTCTCTCTATCTCCCCCATACTCCCTCCTCCCCCTACCCCTCTCTTGCCCCCCCCCCCCCTCCACCATACAGAGTATTTGCACTCACCAAAGTACCATATCACAATTAGCGTGTTTTAATGAAGTGCTGTAGTATAAATAGTTATGTATCCGAACTCCGTACACACACACACACACACACACACACACACGCACACACACAACACACACATACACACACACACACACACACAACATACACACACACACGCACACACACAACACACACACACACACACACATCTAACTTTTATTTTTTTAGCACTGTAAACATTGGGACGTGTACATAATCATGATGATTATTGGTAATTGCATTATAGTTCATTGTAAGCCTCGGTCGCTGTCGGATGAATCGCTTGTCTGTTTAAAAAAAAAAAAAAAAAAAGTTTTTTTTTATCACTTTGTTAAAAAAAAAACAGCTTTTTTTTTTTTTTTTTTTTTTTTTTTTTTTGATAGAGGGTTCAGTAGATTTAATTTCCTTTATTTGAGTGCGGTGGTACATGATGTTGGTACGCGTTTTTATTTATTTTATGATAAATGGTGTATCTATTCATCGGAATAGAATGAGGCTGATCGCTTAAAGAATATTAAATAGTTTTTTTTTTTTTTTTTTTTGCTTGATCCATGTGATATTTTTTCAGATGTCTGTTGTTTTGCGTTTGTCTCCCCTTCTTGTCTCCTTCTCGTTCGTCTAGCTATTTGTCTGTCTGTGTCTTTCTTTCTTTCTCTATCTATGTTTGATTATCTATTTCTTTGTTTGTCTGCGTGCCTCTCTATCTATCTGTCTCTTTGCTTATATGTTTGTGAGTCTGTCTCTTTTTCTGTTTCAGCCACCCCTTCCTCTCTCTTTTACGCTCTCCCTCCCTCCCTGCCTCACCCTCCTCCCTCTCTCTCCCTCCTTCTCTCTCTCTCTCTCTCTCCTCTCTCTCTCTCTCTATCTATCTTATCTATCTCTCTCTCTCTCTCTTCTCTCTCTCTCACTCTCTCTCTCTCTCTCTATCTCTCTCTCATCTCTCTCTCTCTCTCTCTCTCTCTCTCTCTCTCTCTCTCTCTCCCTCCCTCACTCACTCACCTCTCTCTCTTCTCTCTCTCTCTCCCTATTACCCCCTTTCTCTCCCTCTACGAATCTATAAATAAACCCTCTAAAAAAATAAAGCATTGCTCTTAATCACAAAAAAAAAAAAAAAAAAAAAAAAAAAAAAAAAAAACAAAAAAAGCGATCAACTACAACCACCTATATATAGAATTTCGAGCGAGGCCAGAAATTGTCTAAACTGAGAAATGTGAATTATGAAACACAACTTGTGGCTTTAAATGATATCAGTTGTTTTCTCTTCATGCTTCGGCCAGCGGTGCGAGTGGGTCGGGAATTGGACTCCGAAAAAGGACGATGATAAAAGGAATTTTCGTTTTGATAATGCCTCAGGGGGGTTAAATGTGTTTATGTACACACACACACACGCATACACTTATATACACATACATCCACACGCACGCATGCATACACACTTGCATACGCATACATACACACGCATACACACACACACACACACACACACACACACACACACACACACACACACACACACACGCATGCATACACACTTGCATACACATACATCCACACACACACACACACCACGCATGCATTACACACACACACACACACACACACACACACTCACACACACAAACAAACAAACACACATTTGCATACACATACATACCCACACATACACACTCACAAACAAACATACACACATTATCATTAACAAGTTTGCTTAAGGATAATGAGAAAAAAACAGACAAAAACAAAGACAATCAAGCACACATTCAGAAAATTAATTAAAAAAAAGGTATTCAAGCATAATACGATAGAAGCATATCACGCAAATAACAGTGATTGTTAATGTTGCTTCACAGTAAACTCAAAAATAATTAATTCACAGTTCTAACTCTTGTCTTGTTTCTCTTGTTACGTAATTCATAAGATAAGAAAATGATATTGAATAGTAGAATAAAAAGAGAACACTTGATATGCTAATCTGCATCCATGTGTAACAACATAAATTTTTCTTCAGGTGTTTAATTCAAATGTATCTTTTATTCATGTATTTATTCATATTTTATTAATATATTCATCTTGATAAATCCGCTAAATTACTAATAATAAATAAATAAATTAATGATAAATAATAAATGATGAAAATAAATTAATGAAAAATGAAAAATAAAAAAATAAATAAAATAGATAAATAAATAAATAATAAAAATAAAAATAAATTAATAAATAAAATAAAAAAGTGTTTTATTAACACTATGATACCTGAATTACTGAATAAACTATGCTTAGAACACTCTCAAGAAAGCCTCACACTCCATAATGCTAAAACAGGCTGCATTTACAAGCAAAGAAACGCATGCACAAATATTGCAACATTGCAGTGAAATACAGGACTGTTTATTTTTGCAAATGTTGTAATAAAAATGCATGGACTTATATCCGATATGATTTTCACGAACGGCAGCGTGGACACGTGGATAGAAGACAAAAACGAAAACAAATAAAAACACACACAGACCACACACACACGAAAGAATATTTTTTTCAATACCGTGTTGCAGGAGAGAGAGGAGAGGAGGAGGAGAGGAGGGAGAGAGAGAGAGAGAGAGAGAGGAGGAGAGAGAGAGAGAGAGAAGAGAGAGAGAGAGAGAAGAGGAAGAGAGAGAGAGAGAGAGAGAGAGAGAGAGAGAGAGAGAGAGAGAGAGAGAGAGAAGAGAGAGAGAGAGAGAGAGAGAGAGAGAGAGAGAGAGAGAGAGAGAGAGAGAGAGAGGAAGAGGGAGAGGGAGAGAGAGAGAGAGAGAGAGAGAGAGAGAGAGAGAAAGAAAGACAGAGAAATAAGAAAATTGCAATGAAAAG
>NW_020868785.1:268173-270673 GCF_003789085.1 Penaeus vannamei
GGAAAGGAGAGGAGAGGGAGGGGAGGAGAGTAGGAAGGAGAGGGGAAGGAGGAAAGGAGGAGAGAGGATGGAGGGAAAGGAAGGAGAAAGGAGAAGATGCGGGACGGCGAGAAGGGCGAGGAGAAGGGGCATGGAGGATAAGGAAGGAGAAAAGGCAGGAGACCGAGGATGGAGAAAGGAAGGAGAAGAGGACGGGATGAGAGGTAATGGAGGAAGGAAGGAGAAAGGAGGAGATGAGGATAGAGGAAAGGAAGGAAAAGGA
Organism: Penaeus vannamei; assembly: GCF_003789085.1. NCBI lineage: Eukaryota > Metazoa > Arthropoda > Malacostraca > Decapoda > Penaeidae > Penaeus > Penaeus vannamei. The sequence goes on from NW_020868785.1 coordinate 268,436, forward strand.
GGAAGGAGAGGGTGAAGGGAAAGGGAGGAGAAAGGGAGGAGAGAGAAGGAGAAAGGGAAGAGGGGAAGGGAGAGGAGAGGGAAGGGGACGAGAGGAAGGGAGAAGGAAGGAGAAAGGAGGAGAGAGGAAGGAGGCGGAAATGGAAGGAGAAAGGAGGAGAGAGGAAGGGAAAGGAAGTGAGAAAGAGGAGAGAGGATGGAGGAAAGGAAGGAGAAAGGAGGGGAGGGGGAAGGGAGGAGAAAGGAGGAGAGAGGAAGGGAGGGAAGGAGAGAAGAAAGGAGGAGAGGGGATGGAGGAAAGGAAGGAGAAAGGAGGAGAGAGGATGGAGGAAGGGGAGGAGAAAGGAGGAGAGAGAATGGAGGAAAGGAAGGAGAAAGAGGGAAGAGGAGAAGAGAGGAGAAAGGAGGAGAGGGGAATGTCGGAGTGATGTGTCGACGCCAGATCTGTCAGCGAGAGTCGACAGCCATGAGGGAAAGCAAGAGATAATTTTGCGCAAAGATAAACTTATCTGAAGATGACTCGGGTCGTGGATTCGGGATGTTCACGCACACGCACGCTTACGCACACACCAGCATACGCACACACGCTTACGCACACACGCTTACGCACACACCAGCATACGCACACATACGCACACACGCTTAACGCACATACGCACACACGCTTCGCACACACAGCATACGCACACACGCTTACGCACACACGCTTACGCACACACCAGCATACGCACACACGCTTACGCACACACGCTTACGCACACACCAGCATACGCACACACGCTTACGCACACACCAGCATACGCACACACGCTTACGCACACACGCTTTACGCACACACCAGCATACGCCACACACGCTTACGCACACACGCTTACGCACACACCAGCATACGCAACACGCTTTTACGCACACACCAGCATACGTCGCTTACGCACACACCAGCATACGCACGCTTACGCACACACCAGCATACGCACACACGCTTACGCACCACCAGCATACGCACACACGCTTTACGCACACACCAGCATACGCACACACGCTTACGCACACACTTAGCACACACGCACGCTTACGCACACACCAGCATACGCACACACGCTTACGCACACACCAGCATACGCACACACGCACGCAGCTACGCACACACGCTTACGCACACACCAGCATTACGCACACACGCTTACGCACACACCCCACGCACACACGCTACGCACACACGCACACACGCTTACGCAACACACCAGCACGCACGCACGCTCACGCACACACCAGCATACGCACACACGCTTACGCCACCACACCAGCATACGCACACACGCTTTACGCACACACCAGCATACGCACACACGCTTACGCACACACCAGCATACGCACACACGCTTACGCACACACCAGCATACGCACACACGCTTACGCACACACCAGCATTACGCACGCACGCTTACGCACACACAGCATACCGTACACACGCTTATGCAAACGTACACACGGGCTTACACCCTCCTACATATATAGATAAGCCTACATAAACGCACACGATTTCACTAACACATACAGACACACAGACACACACGCACACGCATACATAAACACACACACACACACACACACACACACACACACACACACACACACACACACACACACACACACAACACACACACACACACACACACACTCCACTCTCTTACCATACACAAAACTCACAACACACACACACGATACAACTACAAAATATAATACATACACAAGCATACAATATAAGTATATAACATTCTCGCCACTTATCACTCACTCCCAGACACACATATACACAAATATTTTGCTTATGTTAGAGATTTTCAAGTTCACAGAGACACTAACCAACTCCTCTCTCCTCTCCATCGTGCAATAAAAACTTGGGCAATTTATTAGTCAAGGAGAGAGGTGGAGAGCTGGAGAGAGGGAAGGAGAGAGGGAAGGAGGGAGGGAGAAAAGGAAGAAAGGAGAGAGAGAGAGGGGGAGGGAGGGAAGGAGAGAGAGAGAGAGAGAGAGAGAGAGAGAGAGAGAGAGAGAGAGAGAGAGAGAGAGAGAGAGAGAGAGAGAGAGAGAGAGATAGAGAGAAAGAGAGAGAGAGAAGATAGAAGACAAAGAAGAAGAAGAAGAAAGACGAAGAAGAAGAAAAGAAGAAATAAGAAGAAAACGAAAAAAGAAGAAAACAACAACAACAAAAAACAACCAACCAACCAACCAAACA
>NW_020868785.1:280673-283490 GCF_003789085.1 Penaeus vannamei
CCTCCTTCCTTTCTCTCTCTCTTGTTCCTACTTTACCTCGTTTCTCTCTCTCTCTATTGTTCCTTTGTATTTTCCCTCGGAATGGCCTGTTCTCACTTATTACCTTTTCCGTCCAGTTCTTTTGGGGGGTAGGGGTGGGGGAGTGGCTTTGGGAGGGGAGGGGGGGGGGGTTGTTCCTTTCTTCTCTTAATGTCTTATTTTCGAGTGACTTTCTTGTCCTTGTCTTGTGGGTTCTTGTTCGTTAAGGGCCTTTGGGTTTCTTGTTTCTTTATCTGTTTTTTTTTTTTTTTATTCTTTTACATGTATTTTTTTGTCCATGATCTATCTATTTGTTATTATTTATCATTTACTGTTATTGTTTGTTTTGAGTAAGATTGTTTATGACATGATTAATTTTTGTTTCTCTTTTTTATTCTTTTCTGTCTTTTTTCTGTCCATTTATCTTTTTTCTGTTTCTGTCTCCCTGTCTGCCTGTCTGTCTGCGTCTTCTCTGTCTCTTTTCTGTCTGGTCTGTTCTGCTGCCTCCTCTCTCTCTCTCTCTCCTCTCTCTCTCTTCTCTCTCTCTTCTCTCTCTCTCTCTCTCTCTCAATCTCTCTCTCCTCTCTCTCCTCTCTCTCTCTCTCCTCTCATCTCTCTCCTCCCCCTCCTCCCTCTCTCTCTTCTCGATCCTGTTATCTGTTATCCTTGTTTACCTTGGTATGCGTTTCTGTCCTTTTATTGGTTGTGGGGGGGGGAGGGGAGGGTTGTTTTTTTGTTCTCAATGTCTTAGTACTTTTGATATTTGCATTGGTGTACAAAGGAGGAGAGAGGAGGAGGAGTAGAAGGAGATATGAAGAGGAAGAAGGAGGAGGAGGAAGGAGGAGAGAAGAAGGAGGAGGAGAGAGAAGAGAAAGAAAGAAGTACGAAGAAGGGAGAAAACAAAGAGACTACATAAGATATAAAGAGGAAAAAAAGAGAAAGAAGCAACAGCAGCCAAAAAGAAGTCATAAAGAAAAGAAAATAGAAAATAACAAAAAAGAAAGAAAGAAAAGAAGAATTAAACGGACATCAAAAAGAAGAAGAAGAAGAAGAAGAAAAAGAACATCAAGAAAGAAGAAGAGAAGAAGAAGAGAGAAAGAAAACAATCAAGAGAAAGAAGAAGAAAAAAAAATACAACGATATCAAGATACCATCAGCCAACCAACCATTATCATCAAGAACTGCCATTAAGAGGAGCATCCGGCCTACGTTCCTCGTCAGCCGCAAGTGTCAGCCCTTAGTGTCAGCCGCCGGTGTCAGGAGGCTCTCACGACTGCAGCGTTAACGTCAGCAGAGACTCGTGACGTAGAGGGAAAAGGTCAGCGCCCATAACCCGACCATATAATAGCGGGAAGGAAGGTCGACTGATCGGGTACATGACCTTTTTAACGCGGCAAAACTGCTTATTAGTGGCCTTGAATTTTTTTTGGGGGGGAGGGGGCGGAAGGGGAGGGGGGGGGGTATTTGGGTGGGGTGTTGGAGGGGGTGATTTGGGGAGGAGGGGGTCTTTGTCCTTATGTTTTTTTTTTCTTTCTTTTCCGGTGTCTTTGTATTTTTTTTTCTTTTTTTCTTTTTTTTCATCTTTTCTTTTGGGGGGGTTGGGGGTTGGGTTATGGGTTGTGTCTGTCTTTTTCCTGTCTATGTCTGTTTGTCAGTTTGTATGTCTGTCTGTGCTCTTTCGCTCTCTCTCGCTTTCTCTGTCTCTCTCTCTTTGCCCCATGAACCCCCTCTCACTTGCCTCACAAGTTCTCTGGTCTCCTCTCCTCCCTCTCTCTCTCTCTCAACCACTCTCTCTCTCCACCTTCTCCACTTCTCCTCTCCCTCTTTATCTTTCTCAACTCCCCGTTTCCCCTATATTTCTATCCCTCTCCTTCTCTCTTTCTATCTTCCTCTCCTTCTCTCTTTCTTCCACTTCTCCCCTTCGCTTCTCTACGTCCCTTTCTGTTCCCTCCCATCCGCCATTTCCCTCTTTCTCCTTAAATTTTGCCCTCCCCCTTCCCTTCCTATCCACACCCCTGCCTCCTTCTCCCCCTTCCCCCAATCTCCCCATCTTCCTTTACCATCCCACTCCCTCTCCCCTCTCTCCCTTCCCATACCCTTTACTATCCGCCCACCCTTTCCACCACATCCTCTCAGCCCCTCCTCACCTCCCCCTCCCCTCCCCTCTCCCATCTCCCCTTTCCATGTCCACCTCCCTTCTCCCTCCCATCCCCTACCCCTCCATCCCTATTTCTTCCAAAACCCCCCTCCCTCCCCCCCTTCCCTTCCCTCTCCCATCCCCCATCCTCTCCTTTCCCCCATCTCTTTAATCCCTTCCCCCTCTATCTTTTACCCTTTCCTTCCCTCCTCCCATATCCCCATCCCCCATCTCCTACCCTCCCTTCCCTCCCCTCCTCCTCCCTCTCTCCCTCCCTCCCTCCCTCCATCGCCTTCCCCGTCCCTCTCTCCCCACCTCCCTTCTCCCTCCCTCTCCTTCCCCATGCTCAACCATTTCCCCCTCTATCTCCCCTTTCCCTCTCCCTCCCATCCCCTACCCCCACCATCCCCATCCCTCTCTCTCCCCCTTCCCTCTCCTCCACCCCATCCCCCATCTCCCTCCTTCTCCCTTCTCCCTCCCCCTCCCCCCATCCTCCTCAGCCTTTCCCCTCTATCTCCCTTTCCCTTCCCCCTTCCCTTCCCACCCCACCCATCCATCCCCTCTCTCTCCCCCTCCCTCACCTCCACCCCATCCTCCTCAAGCCCTTTCCCCCTCTATCTCACCCTTCCTTCCTCCTCCCCTTCTCCCATCCCCCCTCTCCC
>NW_020868785.1:298379-300879 GCF_003789085.1 Penaeus vannamei
CGATAGTCCCCCCCTTGCTTCTGTTCTCCTCTCTCTTTCCCTCTCTGTTCTCTCTCTTCTCCTCTTTCTTCCCCGTCTTCCTCTCGCCGCCTTCGGGTTTTTATCTGCTCTCTCTTAATTCTTGTTTCTGTTTCTCTGTTTCTGTCTGTCTGTCTCTCTCTCTCTCTCGTCTCTCTCTCGTCTCCTCTCACGCACACTATCGCTCATCGTCTCCGTCTTCTCTCTCTTTCTCTCTCTGGGCTGTCTCTCTGGTTCTTTCTTTGTCTCTTCTCTTCCCTCTCGTCTCTCCCCTCGCTCTCCCCGTCCCTCTTCCCTCCTCTCCTCTCTCATGATCGTCTTCTCTCTCTTCCTCTTTTCTTCGCTCCTCTCTTCATCTCCCCTCTCTCATCTCTCCTCTGCTCTCCTCCTCTCTCTCTTCTCTCTCACTCTTTCTCTGTCTTCTCTCTCTCTCTCTATCTATCTAATCAATTCTATCTCTTCTCGGCTCTTTCGTCCTCCCTCTCTTCCCAGATCCTTTCGTTTCTTCCGGGCCGGCCTCCACCTACTCTCGGATCTTCCTCTCCCATCTCGTCTTCGTCCCTCTCTCTCCCTCACTCTCCTTCTCTCTCTCCCACTGCTCTTCATCTCCGACCCTCTCTCTCCTCCTTCTCCGGTCTCTTCTCTCTTGCTCATCTCTCACTCTCTCGATCTCTCTTGCCTCATTCTCTCTCTGCTATCTCTCTCTCTCTCTCCCCTCCCTCTGCCTGCCGCTCCTGTCATCTCTCTCTCTCTTCTTCTCCTCTCTCTCCTTATCCTCTCTCTCTCTCTGCTCTCTCTCTGCCTCTCTCCATCTCTCTCTCGTTCTCCCTCTATCTCCACCACCTTCGTTTTTCCATCTCTGTCCTTTTTTCTCTTTCGTCTTTCCTCCCTTCTTTCGTGCCTCCTAATCCCCAAACATGAATCCCTTTATCCTCTCGTCTCCCCTCTTTTCTCCCAGCGGTCCGTACTCCTTCCTTCTCTCTCTCCTCTTCTCTCCTTCTCACCCCATGTCTTCTCATTTCTCTCTCTTCCTCTGTCTCTCTCTCCTCTCTCATCCTCTCTCATCTCTTCTCCTGCGATCGCTCTTCTCTCTCTTTCCGTTTCTCCGTTTCCCCTTTTTTTTCGCTCTCCGTTCGGGCCTGCTGCCCAGCGACTGCTCCGCCTCTGCTGGAAGGGGCAGGTGGAATGATCAAAAGGAAGGCCTCGTGTTCACCTCCCTCTCTGTCTCTCTCTTTCCCCTCGCCCTGCTCCCCCTTTTCCTCTATTTTCCTTTCCTTCTTTCTCCCTCAAAAGCGGCGAGACGTGCACGTGTCCGGCCCGAGATCTGAATGTTCGCCTCCGCTTCAATGGAGGCGATAACGAAGCCTCAGAGACCGTTCGAAGCCTTCGAGATTTTTTTTTTTTTTTTTTTTACCTCGTGGGCATATCAGAGGGGGGGAGAAATATCGATATTCCACAGGGTTTCTAAAAAATATATATACGAGTTTGGCTCGTTGGGTATTCATAAAAAAATCTATTCCAAAGGTTACGGAAAGGAAAAATCCAGTAATCTTATGTGAACGAATAAAAAAAATTAAAATCATTTACAGGTGCCTTACTTCGCGGGAAACGCGGAAACTATTTACCGTTAAGACAGATCTAAAAAGAAAAAAAGAAAAGGCTTCTTTTACTAAATTATCACTATTATCAGGTCTCTCTCTCTCTCTCTCTCTCTCTCTCTCTCTCTCTCTCTCTCTCTCTCTCTCTCTCTCTCTCTCTCTCTCTCTCTCTCTCTCCCTCTCTCTCTCTCTCTCTCTCTCTCTCTCTCTCTTCTCTCTCTCTCTCTCTCTCTCTCTCTCTCTCTCTCTCTCTCTCTCTCTCTCTCTCTCTCTCTCTCTCTCTCTCTCTCTCTCTCTCTCTCTCTCTCTCTCTCTCTTCTCTCTCTCTCTCTCTCCCTCTCTCTCTCTCTCTCTCTCTCTCTCTCTCTCTCTCTCTCTCTCTCTCTCTCTCTCGTCCTCCTCTCCCACCTCACGAAAACTTCACAAAACAATACGTTTTGAAGCTTTCAAAATTGCCAGGTGCTTGACACATTTAAACTAAACAAAAGTGTCATGAACGCTTCGATCAAGTGGCTGGTATGTATAACCCTTTCGAAAGTGCTTGTTGTATAGGCCTGGGAAGGTAAAAAAAAAATAATAATAATGATAAAAATGTGGGCAACCATTAAGGATAGAATTTATGTTGTCAAACAATGCTTTTATATATCTCAATTTATTTTTTAAACGTCTTTTGTAGGTGTCGATGGTCGAAAGGTAATCAGAGTAAAGTACTTCAATTCATATTAATCGTTGCTAAGATATTGTCTCTCTGAATATCAAAAAACAAATTAGAAATGTTTGGAAACTAACCTGTTTTTTCGATATGCAATCTTCGTTTCGTTTTATATAAGCTTTAGTTGATACTCCATTTTTTCGGCATGGAAATGTCAATAAAGAGACATTTA
>NW_020868785.1:308379-310952 GCF_003789085.1 Penaeus vannamei
TTCCGCGGACAACTCATAACAGCTGACGGTTGTCATGTTTTATATTTGAAGAACCCGACAGTCCACGACTGCGAAAGGAAAAAACCGAAAATTTTGACGTAAGAAATAAAAATTTACTTGCAAAGAAGCCATTGAACTGTGTTGCCACTTATAGGGGCTTGTGTGCCTATACACTCATACACACACGCGCACTCTTGCCTGGCTGTAGATAATTGTAGAGATAAATATGCAGATTTAGGATTTTAAGAAAGATGAAGGTAGTTAAATAGTACAGTTAGATGGCAATGTAGTCTCTCACACAGTTCCACACAGGTTTAACACTTCTCAAAATGTTACAGTATGTTCTCCGTGTGACTATGTGTGCGTGTTTTGCGTATGCGTTTGTCAACATGAGCGTTTGGAGGAGCAGAAACGCATGAATCACAACGGGTGTTTCGTCTAGGTCAGATGCAACACCGCTTGCAACCAACAATATTGCACAGATACTTGACAACGCTTTCTTATTGTGTGCGGAAGAAGGCTGTGCTGTATTGCGAACATACACGTCGGCTTTTAATATTTGGCAAAGCATCAATGAACGTGTTTCTGCGGCCACTATCATTGGATGCCCGGTTTTTTAAAAAAAAGGTGATATAATGCGAGCCCAGTTCCACACAAGGTGATGAGATTCAGTATAAGTTTGTATTAGTAAGAATTTGGGTGGGTGGATGGGAGATCGGATACCGCGGGGGTTAGGTGAGGATGTTTTCGATAGGGGAGATGGGGTTGTTTTTTTGGTCAGCAGCATTTGTTGTATATTATAGGCCGCTGCCCGCGAGATTTTTAAGACCGTTTGTTGGAGAATACATATTGGCTATTACATACAGCATATATGAATGATACAGTATATATGTAATATATTAATTATGTATATGTATATATATATATTATATCTATATAATGTAGTTTATGTGCAATATTATATACATATATATATATATAATAATATAATATATATATATATATATAATATAGTATACTATATAATATATATATATATTATATATATTAATATATATAATATATATATATCTATATATGTATTTATGTCAATATATATATACATATATATATATAATATATATATATATATATATATATATATAATATATATATATTATATATATATATATATATATATATATATATATATATATATATATATATATAATATATAATATATATATTATATATATATATATAATATATATATACTGAATGCCTGTGTAAAAATCTATATGTAGTAACAAAATATATACACACACACGTCTGTCCGATTTATACGTGACGCGTTTAGATCTGATAACAGCAGTAATTTACATTCAGCGTCTGGACCACTTGCCACATTATTGGTTCATTGTTTAAAGTGTCCATAAATACATTGCAATTAGAAGTAACTTTGTTGGTTCTGACGTCGAGTCAAGCGCAGACATCCCGGCGTTTGGGAGCCTGTGCTGAAAACCCGGGATCCGACGCCGAAGGAAACCCGAAACAAAACAGTCAAAAATCCTTTTTACCTGGACTTTGAAATAAGACTCGAAGCGCAGAACCAACACGAACAAGGGGAAAAAAGAGGAAGAAAAAAATCGATATATACATAGATAATATATATTTATATATATTTAAATAAATCTTGAGGGGAAGGCCTAGAATCTCCTTTCGAATGACTGCTCCACCAATGACCAGTTGGGGGAAAAATAACATACATCTTTCTCCCAATCACAAGCCTCTCGGAGGAGCCAATAGCATTTTACAACGAGCCAGAGTCGTTAGGTCTCAAGTGAAGGGCCAATTAGTGCATTCCTAAGGGGCCTTGTTGCGGCTCTAACTGCTCTTGCTCTTCGCCTACAAGACCGGACCTGAAGAAGGTGGACGGCGACGTCTGCTGGGCCTCGGTGCCCTCGCGGTCCTGGAGGCGCAGGGTTCTTAGTTTGATTATTATTTTCTATTTATTTATCCATCTGTTATTATTATTTTGCGTGGGACGACGGAAGGGTATTGTTTGGTTTTCCTTTTCTTATTTATTGTTTTCTGCCTCCCCCCTCTTTCTCTGTCTCATCTCCCGGGTATGCTAGTCTTTGATGAAGTTTCCTCCCCCTTGGGCGAGGCTCTGAAATGCATGTCATTTTTCCTTTGAACTGGGGAGGGAGGGTCGTCGGATGGGGGGGGGGGGGGCGCTGTGGGTGTGGTTATTTACATGGAAATATGAGTTCTGTGTCTTGGCTTTTATTTGCAATCGTTGTATTCGGAGTAGGTGCACTTTCACACACATGTTCTGACTAGTGGATTGTGAACTGGAAATTGAATAATTGCAAAATATATCTGACTATACATCCATATATATCTATATCTCCCAGTGAATATTCTTTCCCTCAAATTATTTTTTTATACAAAGCTCAAAATTCCTTACCTTTATTTTCTCATCAAAAACCACCTGGACGAAAACGACTTATCAGCTGGAGGGAAAAAGGAAAAAAAAAAAAAAAAATCGACCATCATCAACATAACGAATGTCCACCTGCACTCCACCTATC
>NW_020868786.1:7500-12500 GCF_003789085.1 Penaeus vannamei
TTTTACGTTCGTAGTTCTTTTGGATTTCTTTTGATGTTTATTTTATTTTATTTTCTATTTTGTCGATGTTTATGGAATTTCACAATGAATTGTAATGTCTTTTATAATTCCCTTACTTAGTTGTTGTATTTTCTTTTCTTTTCTTTTAAGTTCGTAGTTCCTTTTTTTTCCTCCTAGTCGATATTTACAGATTTTCGCTACGAAATCTAATCAAACTTTATAACTCCCTTTTACATTTTATCCATTTGTTTATATCAAATTCGTAGCTCTAAGTTCATTGTTTTTTGTAATGGTTTATGGATAACAATAAGAAAAGCAATTGAACTCCCTCTAGCAGTGCTATTGAACCCGAGTCGAAGTGATGCCCGAATTCTCAATGGATTTTTATGGGTATCGTTGGCAGAGAGTCGATGGCGTGCTTAGGTTTCTTAATGATTTTGACTCTTATGGCATGGGACTCAGGAAACAAACAGTTGCAGTTATATCACTGTAATTTTGATTTTTGTAGAAACTCAGTATTGCGGCGCTTTGAGTTATATTTACAGTAATTGAATATATATATATATATATATATATATATATATATATATATATATATAATATACTGTGTGTGTGTGTGTGTGTGTGTGTGTGTGTGTGTGTGTGTGTGTGTGTGTGTGTGTGTGTGTATGTATATATATATATATATATATATATATATATATATATATATATATATATATATATATATATAATATATATATCAGTAGCAATATGCAGTAGTAGCATACGTAATATCATCAGTATCCGCAATTTTTATCCACAAGCGTTGCTTTAACACTAGTAGTCGCAAAAAATAACAATATGTGAAAAAAAATCGGTATTCGATAAGAATGCAGATAGACAAAGGAATAAATACCACAAGGCAGAAATCGCCGCAGCAGGAACAGCGCCATAAAAAAGTGAAAGTGCGTATGTAAGTCCATTCACAGAGCGTCGAAGGGATCCGATCCCCTCCCTCAGGATTATTGTGGTTTCTGAGAGTCTCCTGAAAGTACACTTACTTATATTTAAGTCGTATTTATGATGTGGTTATTAAGAAATTATTCTGTGTGGATGTGATTGTTGCTGAAGATGGAAATTAATGAAATTGTGGCAAAATACAATGCTATGATGAAATATAAGGTAGAAAAGAATAGAATGCGACATAATGGCATGGCAGAATATAATGAAAGGCTAAAACTATTTGAAATGTTACATCGTATTTCTAGACAGAATTACCTAAACAATATGAAGCAAAAAGGTTTATTATCTTTTTTTCTGTAATCCTTTCTTACTATCGCAGTACTAGGTTTATTTATGTTTTTTTTTTTAATCCTTTCTAAATATTGCAGTACTAATGCTTACCTTAGGTGTGCAAATGTATATGTACAGTGTAATATATAGATCTAGATCTGTACAGCTATATCTATATATCAATCTATCTTGATATCTAAATTGATAGACATGTGCGTGTGCTTGTGTGTGAGTGAGTGAATGCGCCTTAGTGTGTTTGTGTACGTTTTTGTATGTATGTAATAGATAGACATATTTGTGCGTGTGTATGTGTGTGAGTGAGTGAGTGTGCCTTTGTGTGTTTGTATTTGCGTGTGTGTATGTGTTTGTATGTAAGTATGCGTACATCTCTTTCTCTCTCTCTCTCTCTCTTTCTCTCGTCTCTCTCTCTCTCTCTCTCTTCTCTCTCTTCTCTCTCTCTCTCTCTCTCTCTCTCTCTCTCTCTCTCTCTCTCTCTCTCTCTCTCTCTCTCTCTCTCTCTATCTATCTATCTATCTCTCTCTCTCTTTCTCCCTCTCCTTCTTTCTCTCTCTCTCTTCTTCCTCTCTCTCTCCTCTCTCTCTCTCTCTCTCTCTCTCTCTCTCTCTCTCCTCTCTCTCCTCTCTCTCTCTCTCTCTCCCTCTCTCTCTTCCTCTCTCCTCCCTCCCTCCCTCCCTCCCTCCCTCCCTCCCTGCCCCTCCCTCTCCCTCCCTCTCTCTCCCTCCCCTCCCTCCCTCCCTCTCTCTCCCTCCTCCTTCCCTCTCTCTCCCTCCCTCTCCCTCCCTCTCCCTCCCACCCTCTTTCCCTCTCCCTCTCCTTCTCTCACACGCACATCACCCACCTTCAAAACCCCCACTTTCCTTCAACAGCTTCAAACCCTACTTCCCTTCAACAGCTTCAAACCCCACTTCCCTCCAACAGATCCTCCTCTCCTGTTGCCTGGTGGGCGTGTCCCTCGCGGCCACGGTCACCACCACGCCCCCGACGCCCAGGATCCTGAAGGACACGCGCCTGAACCCCCAGCTGGACGGCAGGTACAGCCTCGACGTCGAAACTGAAGATGGTCTGCGGAGGGTCGAGGCCAGTGACGGGGCGAAGGTGCAGGGCGCGACCAGGTGGGTTCCGTGTTCGGGTTATCATCATTATTATTATTATTATTATTATTATTATAGTTGTTGTTGTTGTTGTTGTTGTTGTTATCATTATCATTATTATTGTTATTATTATTTATTATTATTATTATTATTATTATATATTATTATTATTATTTATTATTATTATTATAGTTGTTTTGTTGTTGTTGTTGTTAATTATTGTTATTATTATTATTATTATTATTAATTATTATTATTATTATTTTATTATTATTATTATTATTATTATATTATTATTATTATTAATTATCATTATTCATTATCATTATTATATCATCATCATCATTATCAATTAATTCATTAAAAATCATTATCATTGTCATTATCATCATGCATCATCATCATCATCATCATAATAGAGTTCTTGTCATTGTTGTTGTTTTTTGTTATTATTATTATTATCATTATTATCATTATCATTATTATTATTATTATTATTATTATTTATTATTTTATTAATTATTATTATAATCATCATTATCAATTATCATTATCATTATCATCAATCATTATCATCATTATCATTATCATTATCATCATCATTATCATTATCATTTATCATCATCATTGTTCTTGTCATTGTTGTTGTTTTTTGTAATTATTATTATTATTAGCAGTATTATCATCATTATTATCAGTATCATTATTATTATTATTATTATTATTATTATTATTATTATTATTATTATTGATATATATCATCATCATCATTCATAATCATCATCATCATCATTCATGCATCATCATCATCATCATCATCATCATCATCATCATCATCATTATCATTATCATTATCATCATCATCATCATAGAGTTTCTTGTCATTGTTGTTTTTTTTGTTATTATTATTTCTATTATCATTCAATCAATCAATCATCATCATCATCAATCAATCATCATGCCATTATCATTATTATCATCATCATCATCAAATATCATTATCATTATTCTTATCATCATCATCATCAATCATCATCATCATCAATCATCAATCATCATCATCATAGTGATAATAATGATGAGTAATATTATTGTCATAATTATCAGTTATTTTTACTGTTACTGTTATGATTATAATAATTGTTATTGTTATGATAATAAGGGTGATTATATACTGATATAATTATTGTTATTAGTGTTATCATCATTATAATTGCCATTAACGTTAATATTATTTTCATTGTTATTTTTGCTATTACTATCATTATTACTGTTATTGTTGTTATTTTTATCACCATTATCATTATTATCATAAATAGTAGTAGTTGTAGCAGTGTTATTATTACTATTATTATTATCACAATTAATATCATTTCTATTGTTATCGTTATCATAATTACCACTATTACTACTAATACTATCATCTTTATTATCATTCTTATTATCATTATTGTTGTTATTATCATTATTATTATTAGCATCATTATCATTTATCGTAGTATGCCGTTGTTACTTTTGTTATAAAATTATAGTCTTCATCATCACTTTTCGATTATTATTTGTTTTTATTATTGGTATAGTATTTCATTATTCTATTATCATGATGATATATCATTTACTCATCATTTTATTATAATTTTTGATATATTGATTGTTTTATCATTAATATGATTTATTTATTCTCTACTTATTATCATGATATAGTATCTGTTTATCATCATTATTATTTTATCATTTATTTTCCCCACTGCTGGCCTTAGTATTATTAGTATTTTCAACATCAACCGTTAATCCTTGCTTCCCTGACCCCTCTATTTCGTCTCAGAAACTCCTAACCACATTTAATTCGTTCCAAAATCTCCTAACACCCCTTATTTTCGTCTCCAAACTCCTGAAAACCCCCTTATTTCGTCTCAAAAAATCCTACAACCCCTTATTTCTTCTCAAAAACTCCAAACACCCTTATTTCGTCTCAATAACTCCCTAACACCCTTTAATTCGTCCTCAAAAAATCTCCCCTAGAACCCACCCCTTATTTCGTTTTAAAATCTCCCTAACACCACTTACTTCGTCTCCTAAATCACCCTAACTCTCCCCTTATTTCGTCTCAAAAACTCCCTAACACCCCTTATTTCGGTCTCAAAAACTCCCTAACACCCCTTATTTCGTCTCAAAAACTCCCTAAATACCCTTAACATTATCCGTCCCCTAACACCCTTATTTCGTCTCAAAAACTCCCTAACACCCTTATTTCGTCTCAAAATCTCCCTAAAACCCTTATTTCGTCTCAAAACTCCTAACACCCCTTATTTCGTCCTCAAAAACTCCCTATTTCGTCTCAAAAACTCCCTAACACCCCTTATTTCGTCTCAAAGATTCGTTCATCCCGACGGCACTGTTTCGGAAATCAAGTTCGTAGCTGACGAATTCGGCTACCGAGCTGTGGGCGACCTGCTGCCAACGCCTCCGCCCATGCCCGCCCACGCCCTCGCCCAAATCGAAGCTGCTAGACTCCAGAGGGAGGAAGCTGCTCGCCTTGAAGCTGCTGGACAGGCTTCCCGTGGTGTTCGGAGATAGACTGAAGCTTCGGTTTTAAATCTAAGAGTGTTGTGT
>NW_020868786.1:20000-22500 GCF_003789085.1 Penaeus vannamei
GTTGGCAAACGGTATTCTCAGTGACTGCTTTTCCTTCTTCTTAAAAATAAGTTGAATTACCCAACCTAACCATCGCCAGTATATCAAATATCCCCTTTGATTTATTTTTACAACATTTACAACCGTTCTTGCCATATTTGAATAAGCTTCGCGGAATAAGCACGTAATTCATACATTTCTGCGGGGTTGGTAGTTCCATCTCGGTATCAGTAAAGCCATCGCTCAAATTTTCGAATACATTTTAACCAAGCGTCGGTAGTAACCTATCTCGATATATATAAATAAACAAATAAATAGATAAATAGATAGATAAACAAATAAATATATATATATATATATATATATATATATATATGTATATGTATATATATATATATGTGTGTGTGTGTGTTGTGTGTGTGTGTGTGTGTGTGTGTGTGTGTGTGCATAAATATGTATGTATGTATGAATATAAGTGCATGCATGCTGACTCTAACCATGAAGGGATGACATCAAAAGCAAAAAAACCTACCGCACGTGACCTCCGCACAGTCCTTGACCCAATAACTGTCATTCGCCATAATGAACTTGACCAGCGGAGGGTCGTGGGGGTCGCCTCGTGTCGCCCCAGCATCTCTTCCCGAGGAGGAGGACGACCACTCCAAGCCAAGGGATGGGATCTCCAGCGTGTAGGTCGTCGCCAGTCGTCCAGCGGAGTCATCTTCTATGCTGACGCGGACGATGACCTCATGACAGGGGTCGCCGAGATGAAGGTCACGTCTGGATGTCACGTCGGCCTTGATGACCCTCGAGACCTTCCAGTGGGGGAGGCGGACGAAGGCCAGGGAGGGGGAGGAGCCAGCGGGACGCCAGAGGGCTCTGGTGACGCCCTCGCGCGCCTCCATGTTGACCCAGCGCACGGCCGCCCACTCGCACTCTGGGAGGCGGATGGGCGTGTGTGTGGATGAATTAGGGATGGATGTGTGTGTGTGTGATATATATATATATATATATATATATATATATATATATATATATATATATATATATATATATATATATATATATACACACACATATATATATATATATACATATATATATACTATATATATATATATATATATATATATATATATATATATATATATACATACACACACACACACACACACACACACACACACACACACACACACACACACACATATATATATATATATATATATATATATATATATATATATATATATATATATATATATATATATATATATATATATATATATATATATATATATATATATATATATATATATATATATATATGTATATATATATATATATATATATATATATATATATATATATATATATATATATAATATATATATATATATTATATATTATATATAATATATATATATATATATACCACATTTACATACATACATATATATATATATATATATATATATATATATATATAATATATATATATATACACATATATGTATATTTTTCTCTTTAATCACAGCCAAAGCCTCCTCTTTTGACCTACCTGAGCTACAGGATAAGTGGTTGTAGTTTCCCCCTGGCGATAAATGCAGTATGGATCAGTACAGTCACATCATATATCAATCACAACACATCCTAAAAAGTACTTTACAACTCCCAGATACAAACACACACACAGACGTCATTTGCATGTATTTATGTGTTTTTGTACACTCTCTTGCAAGCATAATGTTAGATGCTAAATTTTTTTTTTTTTTTTTTTATCCTCCTGCATCCAATAAGAAATCAAATAAATCAGTAAAAGTAAACAATACCCTTTAGAAATTGTTTAAAACCGTAAATTAATGAGCTTAGAGCTTAAAACATTGACTTGAGAGCCTTAAAATATTGAGCTTAGAGTCTTGAAACATTGAGCTTAGTATAGAGTCTTGAAACATTGAACTTAGAACCTTTTGTCAATGAGCTGAGAACCTAAAAACACTTAGCTTAGACTTAAAATTGTGAACTTAGAACCTTAAACCAATGAGCTTAGAGAGCCTTAATAACACTGTCTTGAGGTTTAAGCCAATGAGCTTAAGATTCTTAAACCGAATGTCTCAGAACCATTAGAAATAAACTTACGAGCCTTAAAACAGTGAGGACAGAGCCTTAAACAGTGAACTTACAGCTTTAAACCAATGAGCTGAGAACCTTTAAAATGAGCTCAGTGTCTTAAACCAGTGCTCATAGAACCTTTAAAATGAGCTTGGAGTCATAAAACAATGAGCTTAGAACCTATAAAATGAGCTTGGAGCCTTAAACAAGTGATCTTAGAGTATTAAACCAGTGAACTTAGACCTTTAAACCAGTGAGCTATAAGCCTTAAACCAGTGAGCTTAGAACCTATAAAATGAGCTTAGACCCTTAAACCAATGAGCTTAGAACCTTTAAAATGAGCTCAGAGTCTTACCCTGACCAGAAACGACGGCAAAAACCAGCCAAGAAGCGACCCATCTTCCGAAAA
>NW_020868786.1:35000-37500 GCF_003789085.1 Penaeus vannamei
TGGTGATAAAAATGATGAAAATGATGATGATGATGATGATAAAAATGGTGATGTGATGATGTGGAAAAATGGTGATGATTATAAAAATGATGTGATGATAAAATGGTGATGATGTGATGATGATGATGATGATAAAAATGTGATGATGATGAAATGGTGATGATAAAAATGGTGATGATGATGAATGATGATGATTAAAAATGGTGATGATGATAAAAATGGTGATGATGATGATGATAAAAATGATGATGATGATGATGATAAAAATGGTGATGATGATAAAAATGGTGATGATGATGATGATATAAAAATGTGATGATGATGATGATAAAAATGGTGATGATGATGATGGTGATAATAATGATAATAGTATAAGATTGATAATAATTATAATAGCGATAATCATGATTATGATGATAATGATAATAATAATAATAAAAATAATGATAATAATAATGGTTATAACAATATTGATGCTAATACTACTACTAATAATAATAATGATAGTAATAATGATAATAATAATAATAAAGGTGATAAAAAACAACAATAATAATGACAATTATCCTTATTATCATCATTATGTAAATAATAATAGTAATAACAATGGCATTAACAATAATAATGATGTAATGACAATAATAACAAAAAATACAACAATGATAATAGTATTGATAGTAATCATAATAATGATAATTGTAGTTACTCTTATCATTATTGTTATTATCATTGTTATTATCATTACTATTACCATACTCTTATTGTTTTTGTTTTTATCATCACCACTATTATTATTATTATTATTATTATTATTATTATTATTATTATTATTATTATTATTATTATTATTATTATTATTATTATTATTATCATTATTCATTATTCATTATCATATCATTATATTATTATTATTATTATTATTATTATTATTATTATTATTATTATTATTATTATTATTATTATATTATATTATTATATTATCATCATATCATTACTCATCATTATTCATCATTATTATCATCATCACCATCACCACCATCACAACCACAATTGTCATGTACAGTACATGAACACCTATTCAGATACATCACAATCATCACAAAATCATTTTCCTTATCAAAATCCATTACCAAAACCACAATCGAAATAATAGTAAAACAAAAAAAAAAAAAAAAAAAAAAAAAATAATAATTAATAATAATAATAATGATGATGATGATGATGATGATGATGATGATGATGATGATGATGATAAAATGATAATGATCATAATTAACAAGGATAATAATAATAATAATAAATAATAATTAAATAATAATAATAATAATAATAATAATAATAATGATAATAATAATAATAATAATAATAATAATAATAAAATAATAATAATAATAATAATAATAATAATAATAATAATAATAATAATGATAATAATAATAATAATATATAAATAATAATAATAATAATATAATAATAATAATAATAATAATAATAATAATAATAATATAATAATAATAAATAATAATAACAATAATAATAACAATAATAACAATAATAATATAATAATAATAATAATAATAATAATAATCTAATAATAATGATAATAATAATAATAATAATAATAATAATAATAATAATAATAATAATAATAATAATAATAATAATAATAATAATAATAATAATAAATAATAATATAATAATAATAATAATATAATAATAATAATAATAATAATAATAATAATAATAATAATAATAATAATAATAATAATAATAATAATAATAATAATAATAATAATAATAATAATAATAATAATAATAATAACAACAACAACAACAATAATTACAATAATAGAATAACTAAAATAAAACGATAACACATTTTCTGTCACAGGCGAGTATTGGGGCCGAGAAGAAGAAAACGGGTCTTGGTCAGGTATGATGGGGAAACTATCCAGAAATGAGGTGGACATCGGCGTCGGTGATCTGTACATGACCATAGTTCGCGTGGGAATCCTGGACTACACGGCTCCTTACGACTCTGAGGTAGGTTGTGAGGAGGTTATTATATGTGCTATAACTTTGGAGTGTAAGGTGTTTGATCCATTGAGTATAAGGGGGTATAGTCTTAGAGTGTAAGGTGGTGTAGTAGTTCAGTATGAGGTGTAGCCCTTGAGTTTTGAGGGATCTGTATCAGTATATTATAAGGTGTTGTAGATTATAAGGAGGATGTGATATCCTTAGAGTATAAGGTATTACATCCTGTGTATAAGGCGTTATTTCCGGAATAGAAATAAGGCTAGTCATAATAATAAAAATCATGATGATGGTGATGATAATGACAATATAATAATAATAATAATAATAATAATAATGATAATTGTTATCATAATTGTGATGATTATAATGATGATGATAATGATGATAATAATAATAAAATAATAAAAATAATAATAAAATATAATAATAATAATAATGATAATGATAATGATAATGATAATAA
>NW_020868786.1:42500-45000 GCF_003789085.1 Penaeus vannamei
TCCGGCATTTCTTCCTGGCGTCTGCTCCCTCGTCTCGCGCTCTAGGGAAAAGAAGGGGGGTGAGTTAGGTTAAAGAGGGAAGGGAAAGGAGGGAGGAGAAGGAGCGAGGTAGAAGTAGGGAAAAGGAGGGGGTGAGAGTAGTAGGGAAGAGGGGAGGTAGAAGGAGGGGAAAAGGAGGGGTAGGAGAGTAGGGAGGAGGAAATAGGGAAAAAGGAAGGAGGAGAGTAGGGAAAGGAGGGAGGGTAGAAGTAGGGAAAAGGAGGGGGTAGGAAGGAGGGGAAGGGGAGGAGGAGGTAGTAGGAGGAGGGGGTAGGAAAGGAGGGAGAGGGAAAAGAAAGTAGAATAGAAAAGAGGGGGTAGGAAGAGGGAGAGTAGGGAAAAGAAGCGAAGTTGGAAAGAGGCGGAGGGGAAAGAAGAAGTATAAAGGAGGAAGTAGGAAAAGAGAGGGCAAAGTAGGAAAAGAAGGGGGGGAGGAGGGTGAGGGGAGAGTAGGAGGAAGTAGGAAGAGAGTAGGAAGAGAGTAGGGGAGAGGGTAGGGGAAAAAGAGGAAAGGAAGGAAGTAGGAAAAGAGGAGCAGGAAAGGGGTAGGGTGGGAAATAGAAGGAAGTGGGAAGGGGGAGAGGAAAAGGAGGGGGTGGGGGAAAGAAGGGAAGTAGGAAAGGGAGGGTGGGGGAAAGAAAGGAAGTAGGAAAAAGAAGTGAAGTGGAAAGAGAGAGGGTGGGGGAAGAGGAGGGAGGTAGGGGGGAGGGAGGTTGAGGGGTAAAAGGAAGAAGTGTAGGGAAAGGAAGGAGGTAGGGAGAGGGGAAGAGGTGAGGAAGTGGTGAAAAAAGAGGAAGGGGGAGGTAGGGGAAGAAAGACGAGAGAGAGAGAGACGGAGAGAGGAGAGGGAAATAGGCAAAGTAAAAAAAAATCATATCCCCACACTTATCCTCCCCCTTCCCCCCCCTCCCCTCCTCTCTGAAGGTCAAACCAGGCGCCGAAGGAACCAACGAGGACGACCCGCTCTACGAGGTCACGGGGGGCCTCGCCACGACGGCCACCGGGGTCATCCCTCTCAGCCTCGACCACGTCCAGGGTATATTCTTCATCCTGTTCTTCGGTTGGCTGCTGTCCATGCTCGTGTTCTTCGCCGAGGTCTTCGTCGGGGAGAGGTCAAAGGTCAAGAAGTCGCCGGTGAAGGTCCTCGAGTGAAGGGCGTCGAGGGGATTCTTCAGCGCCTCCGTCAGGTCCGCGGCTATGATGCGGATTCTCGTTCGGTGTGCGTTGTTTTCTTCTTTCTTTCTTTTCTTTTGTCTTTTTCTTTCCTTTTTCCTTTGTGTTTTTTTTTCTTTCTTTTTTTCCTTTGCGTTTTTTTCTTTTTCCTTTGTGTTTTTTGTTTTGTCTCCTTTTCGTTTTCCTTTCTTCTTCGTCTCCGTTGATGTTTTGGGTTTCTTCGTTTTTTTATTTTTTTCCTCGGTCTTCTTTGTTTGTTTTCTTCGCCTTCCTCTTCGTCTCCTTCGTTCATGTCTTCATTTCCATCTTCTTTAACTTATGGTTTCATTTTTTTCTTCTTTTTTTCTTTCCCTTTTGTATCATTATCATCATCATATTTTTTCTATTTTCTTCTTCCTCTTTTGAGATAAATATTCAAGTCCTGTACGTATTCATTTAAACCATTATTTTCATCTATTTATCTATTATTGTGTAGAGCGGAGAGAGAGAGAGAGAGAGAGGGAAGAGAGACGAAGAGAGAGAGAGAGAGAGAGAGAGAGAGAGAAGATGAGAGAGAGAGAGAGAGAGAGAGAGAGAGAGAAGAGAAAGAAAGAAAGAAAGAGAGAAAAAGAAAGAAAGAAAAAGAAAGAGGAGAGAGAGAGAAAGGAAAGAGACAGAAGACAGAAAGAGAGAAAGAGAGTGAACGTGAATATAAAACCAACGCCTTTTAATCAACAAATTCTCATACACTGGATACGCTCTAGACTCACGCCACACATACGAGAATAAACGTTTCCTTTGTATCCAAAATATACTGACTCATTATCTATCGTATATTATCTATCTACCATCACCATGATGCATAAAATCACCAACGCTTCTCACCTTGTAAAGAACACGAATAAAAAATATCGCAGATTATGTGTATTTTTAATTTTTTATGTCTCGTAGATGAGAAAAAAGTGACAGTTAAGAGTTGTCCTTTTGAGAGAGAGAGAGAGAGAGAGAGAGAGAGAGAGAGAGAGAGAGAGAGAGAGAGAGAGAGAGAGAGAGAGAGAGAGAGAAGGAGAGAGAGAGAGAGAGACAGACAGACAGAGAGTTTGTGTATATGTATATATACATATACATAGATACATATCTGAACTGAGGCGATGTGTTTTGACCTGATCTGATGTGACTGACCTTATCTGAAGCAATCTGACCTGATCTGGTGTGATCTATGTGTTCTGACCTTATCTGAAGCAATCTGACCTGATCTGGTGTGATTTGACCTGATTTGATGTGATCTGACCTAATCTGATGTGATCTG
>NW_020868786.1:50000-64206 GCF_003789085.1 Penaeus vannamei
TTTTTCGACTCCAACCCCATCTTCTCTCTTCTCCCTCCCTCCACCTCCACTTCCTCCATGCCTCCCTCCCTCATTTCCCTCCTTCCTCCCCTCCCTCATTTCCCCCTTCCCCCTTCCTCCTTCCCTCCCTCCATCCATCCTCCAACCCCCCTCAACCCTCCACTTCCTTCCATTCCGTTTCTCACTCTCCCTCTCCCCCTCTCTCCCTCTCTCCCTCGCAAAGGTCGTGACCCTGACTTACTCTGACGCCCTTGTGGATGGTGGAGCGACCATGGACGTCCACATCAACCCGGTGGAAGAGACCATCCGCTTCCACATGGAGGAGCAAGGGAATCTCGGCGATGTGGATACCATTGAGGACTACAGCGTGGTGGGTCTCGGTGTCCTTCTTGTACGGAAAGCTAGTGGATGTAACTGTTATTATCAATTATCTTTACCGTTGTTAGTGTTTACGTTTATGCTACTGTTATTGTTATTATCATCATCATTATATTATATTATTATTATTATTATTTATTATTATTATTATTATTATTATCATTATTATTATTATTATTATTATTATTATTATTATTATTATTATTATTATTATTATTATTATTATTATTATTATTATCATTATCATTTTTATCATTACCATTGCTAGTCTTATCTTCACTATAACTATTATCATTATTGTTATCATTATTCTCTTATTTTTTATTATTATTTCCTACTGTCAATGCCAATGCTGTTATTATCATTATCATTATCATCATTATTTGACATTTTAAGTAATAAATTCTTTTTCGTTTTTTTCTTATCAAACTGTATTTTTTTTATTGAATCTGATACTTTTTTTATACAAATGGCGACTAACCGTTTTTTTTTCTTTCTTTTCCTTCGTTATCTTTCGTCACTTTTTTCTTATTCTGCCTCTTTTCTGGATCTTTTATCTTATATTTTGCTTATTCCCTTCTTCTGTCCCATTTTGCGTAATTGACTTATCTTTTGCTTTATTATCTTTCGTTAACTATATTTCTTTCATTATTCACTTCCTTCTTATTCTCCTTCGGTATCATATTTCCTTCTTTGTCTGTTTTCGTTTCTCCTTTCTTTCGTTATCTAAAATATTTCCTCATTTCATTTCTTTCCTTATTTGCCTTTACCTTTATTCTTCCTTCCTTTCCCTATCCACTCCCTCCTCTGTCTCCTGTTTTCCTTCCACACTTCCTTCTTCTCCTTCACTTCCTTACCCGTCTTTATCGTCTTCCGCCCTCTTCCCACTTTTGTTCTTCTTACCATTTTATTCCTTCTCTCTCTCTCTCTCTCTCTCTCTCTCTCTCTCTCTCTCTCTCTCTCTCTCTCTCTCTCTCTCTCTCTCTCTCTCTCTCTCTCTCTCTCTCTCTCTCTCTCTCTCTCTCTTTTCACTGTCTCTTTTTTACCCCTTTTTCCTTCTTCCTCCCTTTTCTTTCTCTCTCTCTTTATCACTCCCTTTTTCTTGTTCCTCCCCTTCTTTCTCTCTCTTTTATCTCTCTCTCTCTTTATCACCCCTTTTTCCTTCTTCCTCCTTTTCTTTCTCTCTATCTTGATCACCCCCTTTTTCCTTCGTCTTCATTTTCTATCTATCTCCTTTATCTCTCTCTTATCAACCCTTTTTCCTTCTTCTCCCTTTCTCTCTCTCTCTCTCTCTCTCTCGCTCTCTCTCTCTCTCTCTCTTTCTCTCTCCTCTCTCTCTCTCTCTTCTTCTCTCTTTTCAACTGTCTCTTTTTACCCCTTTTCCTTCTTCCTCCCTTTTCTTTCTCTCTCTCTTTATCACTCCCTTTTTTCTGTTCCTCCCCTTCTTTCTCTCTCTTTTTATCTCTCTCTCTCTTTATCACCCCATTTTTCTTCTTCCTCCTTTTCTTTCTCTCTATCTTGATCACCCCCTTTTTCCTTCGTCTTCATTTTCTATCTATCTCCTTTATCTCTCTCTTTATCCACCCTTTTTCCTTCTTCCTTCCCTTTTCTCATCTCTCTCTCTCTCTCTCTCTCTCTCTCTCTCTCTCTCCTCTCTCTCTCTCTCTCTCTCTCTCTCTCTCTCTCTCTCTCTCTTCTCTCTCTCCTCTCTCTCTTCTCTCTTTCTTGCCTCTTTCTTCCTCTCCTCCTCTTCTTTCTCTTTCTTTTCTCTTTATCAGGGTTTTGCTGCCAGTCGCGTGCAAGAAGAGGAAGCATGTTTCATTAGGAAGCTCAGTGGTACTCTGGAGGAAGCCTCAGCTGAAGCACACAGGGTATGTTGGCTTCGGTTATTTTCCTGTCTTGTTGTGATTGATGTTTGTATTTATCTGGTTTTGTTGATATTCGGTGTTGTTGGTTTATTTATTATATTTTTTTCCTTTCTTTTTTTTTTCCTTACTTTTTTTTTTCATTTCTTCTATTATTTCTTTCCCGTATTCTTTCCTTTCTTTCCACTTTCCCTTCCTCCATCCTCTTTCCCTCCTTCCCTTCCACCTCCCTTCTTCCTTTCCTTCCTTATCCCTCCCTCCTTTCCTTTCCACCTCTCTTCCTTCCCCTCCCTTTCTACCTTCCTCACCCCCTTCTTTCCTTCCTCCTCCCTCCCTTCCTCCCTCCTCCTTCCTTTCCACCTCCCTCCCTCAATCCCTCCCTTCCTTTCCCACCTCTCTTCTTCCCTCCCTCCTTCCTCCCTTCCTTTCCACCTCCTCCCTCCCTTCCCACCCCCCTCCCTCCCTCCCTCCCTTCCCACCTTCCTTTCTTCCTTTTCTTTCCACCTCCCTTCCTTCCTTCCTTCCACTCCCCAGCTGGCATCAGCGGGTCCTCAGACGAACCAAGGAAGCGAGGAAGTCTTAGCTATCCCTGCCGACGACGCTGAAGAATGGGCAGGTTCTCGCATCATCGAACACTGCGGAGACTTCCCTATCTATAAGCTGGTGAAGACAGAAGAGGATGTGGAAGGTGAGTTAGTGGGAGAAGGGAGGTGGGAGGGAGGGAGGGAGGGGAATGGGAGGAGGGTGGGAGGGAAGGATGGGAAGAGGGAGAAGGGGATGGCACAAACCGAAATCTCCAACGAAAACAGGATCTCACCTCCGTTTCTCTTTCCCTCCACAAACCGAAACCCAAAGAAAACGGGATCTCAAACTCCGTTTTCTCTTTCCCTCCTCAAAGAAAACGGGATCTCAACCTCCGTTTTCTCTTTCCCTCCAACACCTGAAATCTCCAAAGAAAACGGGATCTCAACCTCCGTTTTCTCTTTCCCTCCACAAACCGAAAAAAGAAAACGGATCTCAACTCCGTTTCTCTTTCCCTCCTCAAAAGAAAACGATCTCAACCTCCGTTTTCTCTTCCCTCCAACACCTGAAATCTCCAAAGAAAACGGGATCTCACCTCCGTTTTTCTCTTTCCTCCAAACACCTGAAATCTCCAAAAGAAAACGGGATCTCAACCTCCGTTTTCTCTTCCCTCCAACACCTGAAATCTCCAAAGAAAAACGGGATCTCAACCTCCGTTTTCTCTTTCCCTTCTCAACCTTTTCTCTTTTCCACCATCCCAAAGAAAACGGGATCTCAACCTCCGTTTTCTCTTTCCCTCCAACCTGAAATCTCCCAAAGAAAACGGGATCTCAACCTCCGTTTTCTCTTTCCCTCCACCCTGAAACAAAGAAAACGGGATCTCAACCTCCGTTTTCTCTTTCCCTCCAACACCTGAAATCTCCAAAGAAAACGGGATCTCAACCTCCGTTTTCTCTTTCCTTCCGCAGCCGAGAACGCCCTCATGGCCTCCTCCTCCTCCTCCTCGGACAACGCCCTCGAGACCCGCCAAACCTCCGTCTCCTTCCGCAGGTGTTTCTTCTTCTTCTTCATCTTCAAGTGCATCACCACCACCATCACCGTTCCAACCGGCACGACCATCGTCTTCTTCTTCTTCGGCTAAACGACGGGTCTTTTCTCACTTTCCTTTTTTTTCTTCTTCTGTTTCTTTCTATCTTCCTCCTTTCCCTCCTCTTTTTCTCTCTCCTTTCCGTTCGTTCTTTTAGCTATCTTCCCTCCTTCGCCTTCCTCTCTTCTTTTCCGTATTTTCACTGTGTCCTCCTTCTTCATTTCTCTCATCTTCAGCGAAATGGAGGAAGAACAAAGACACGATAACAAGAGAGAAAGGAAAGAAAAGGAAACAAAAGAAGAAAAAAAGGAAGGAATGAGAACAGCGAAAATAACATTACCGACGTGGAATTTTGACATAAATGGATGATTAATAATAACATAACTTTACTGATGGACATCTTAATTAATCTATTATTCAACTCTTCAATTCTACCACGAATTTCAACAATCTTTTAAGACCGTATTCCCAAGTTATTGGAATGGAATACAAAAGGTTTTATTATTTTGCAAAAGTGTGATAATCCTGATGATACAATTGCATGGTAAATATACCGAAATGTAAGCATACACTTTAGTATACCATTTGACTGGCTTTAGGCTATGAATGTATTAGATTAAGTGTGTGAAGTATGATTGAAACAAAAAAAAAAGGCTCTTGGTGTGTAATTTGAGTATGTGCATATTTCACATATAAATATATAATATATATATATAATATATATATATATATATATATATATATATATATATATATATATATATATATATATATATATATATGTGATGTATCTGTGATCTCGAAATAAAGGTGATTAATCTAATATTTGTTTGATATACAATACCTTATTTTAAGTACCTTTCTCTCCATATTTCTGCCTTTTTATATTATTTTCAAAAATTAAAATGTACTTACTTTTTACCTTTTAATTTAGGGGAAAAGCATTGTGTTATTTTCTTATGTTGTTTTGTCTTTGGGATATATTTTTCAATTACACTATATGTTCAGCTTCATATGCTTATTGGAAAATCTCGGTTTCACAGCACTGATTCTGTTTAAAAGGCAAATAGTGATAATAACAACGAATAAAAAAATAAAAACAAACAAACACACACAACCACTTCTCTCTCCCTCCTTCCCTCTCTCTTCTCTCTCCCCCTTCTACCCTCTCTCTCTCTCTCCCTCCCTCTCTCTCTCTCCTTCCCTCCCTCTCTTCTCTCTCCTTCCCTCCTCTCTCTCTCTCTCTCTCTCTCTCTCTCTCTCTCTCTCTCTCTCTCTCTTCTCTCTCTCTCTCTCTCCTCTCTCTCTTTTCTCTCCCTCCCTCCTCTCTCTCTTCTCTCCCTCCTCTCTCTCTCTTCTCCTCCCTCCTCTCTCCTTCTCTCTCTCCCTCCTCTCTCTCTTCTCTCCCTCCCTCCCTCTCTTCTCTCTCCTTCCCTCTCTCTCTCTATCTCTTTTCTCTCCCTCCCTCCTCTCTTCTCTCTCCTCCCCCCTCTCTCTCTCCTCCCTCTCTCTCTCTCTCTCTCCCTCTCCTCTCCCTCCCTCCCTCTCTCTCTTTTCTCTCCCTCCCTCTCTTCCTCTCTCTCTCTCTCTTTCTCTCTCTATCTTTAATGCTTGATTTTTGGTTTGGTAACACTGCTCCCAAATTTGAATCCAGATGCGCTCATCAAAGGAAAAAAAAAAAATCACGCTTTACATTAGTACATATATATATATATATATATATATCTTCATAAGTACAGTATGTAACCTTTGCAATCCACCACGCTCTATGGCTTCTATTGTATCAAAATATAGGCTGCCATATATAAATATATACAATATATAAGCATATCCTCACTCAAGTTACCTTCCTTTAATTGGTTGTATGTTTTCGATTATGAAAGAAAATGGAATTCACAAAAGAGGTTTTCAGAACATCGATCGCAAAAAATAACGGAATTCACCTAAAAAGGTTGTCAAATACCGACCTTCTGCACTGACCAAACTGCTCAAAATCGCTTAATGAACCACTTTAACCAAACCATTGAGTCTTTATCCTCCCTTGCAGTTCGAGCTTCTGGGTAACTACACTCTCAACGCTGGACCCAAACATTGCATATACAAAATATACAGGATAAAATATTTTGGTCCATATATAATTCTAAAACAACTCAACGATATATTTAGCACCATATCCTAACCCTGCACTATATTATTAACGAGACCACTTCCATATAATTCATCTGAAACAAAGAAAATGTACAGGTACAGGTAACTGATTAAAACCTGACAAAATGTGCATACAATTAATTTGAAACAGAAACCAGGTACAGGTAATTCATTTGAAACTGACAAAATGACAAATCCATCTGACACAGTGATTATGTACAGACAATTTATCTGTAATAATGGTGAAAAAAAAAACATACTCCCATCGAATTTTGTCTCTCAATACCCAAGGAAAGCAATCGGATCGCACTATCTCGAAAGGGGCCTCCGATAAACAAGTTCAGGTCGTCCCTTGCTTACATCGTGGCCATAGGAGTGCTGGTTTCAGTCTTAATGGGTTTCGTCACAATCTACCTGTTCGGATCCCTGGTTGACCTGCAAGGCATAAGGAAGGAAATATTCACAACGGAAGACTACCGGAAGTAGTTGGCGGGTGCCCAGAACATCAACCAAAGGTCTAGCGAATTTCTAACAGCATGCACAATCTTCGTGGGATGTTTAGTGTACTTGGCCAACAATCGCAACATATCGCAAATGACCTTTTTCTCATCTTCATCGTAATTTACAGGCGGGTTGGCAGAAAACGCGAATTCTAGCTTCGCAGTTTCTACCTTATGCAAGATTTCCATCCAGAAATACCGGTTGGACACCTTGGCTTCCTTCTTTGTCAGAGGTTTGTTATAGTCGATCTTACAGTTCCTGCACTGGAGACTCAGAGGACACAAGGGCTGGGAGCATTTCAGGCAAATAAGGGTCAGACTGTTAGAAATGTCTTTGAACAGTGGCCAGTCGCCTTTACAAGCCCTGCAATCGCACAGGAAGTGGTAGCCTTCTTGCAGCAGCGCCCTCCGCTCCTTCCTTTCCATGTGTAGGTGGGAAACCCCATAGGAGCGGGTCACTTCGCCTCCTTTCTGAATGAAACTTAAAGACATCATCAGACTTCCTGTTTGGTAAGTAAGGACAGTGGCCGTCGGATCGCAGGAGTGGTTTGCCAGGCTCAGCGTCGGGAATAAGCCAAGGCCGATCTCGACGTGAAGGGTCTTCTCTAACACACGCGTATGATTCTGTGGAATAGAAATCGCGGGTTCAGTGTCCAGTCTCCCAACAGCGTCTGATCTCGAAAATTCCATGTTGGCGGGCCTTGCATTTCATATTCGCTAACACTGAAGATCCTAACATACTTGTTGATATGATAAATATTCAGCACTGTGTTTTTAATGTTGAGTCTGCATCATGCTGCCTGTTAAATATCTATTATTAAACGTCCGGCAGAAGGCTCCTTAGCATGGGACGGAACTAAGGCAAATAAAAAGGACAGATATATTAAAATGACAAATGCCAAGGACGAATCTATCCAGACAAATCGCCACAGGGAGAGGGAGATGTGAGGAGGGAAAGAGTGTGAGGGTGAGGGAGGGGACAGGGGGGGGGGAGGAAAAGGGAGGAAGGAAGTCCTTACCATGATGGTGAGTCCGTTGCAAGTCGCCCTGAGTACGTGAGAACAGAGAGCGGTTCCCACGAGCACCAGGTCCTCGTGCGAGGGCGTGCAGGGCTGACCCTCCTCGCCGCAGAAGAACCGCCCGCTCTTCTGCAGGAGTTTCAGGAGGACGAAGGCCACGACGCAGGCGTTGAAGAGATCGAGGTCCGGCCGCTGTGCCTGGTTGGTGTTGAGGTGATACACGGAGCGGTAACTCGACACGTATTTATCCTCGCCGTTGAGCCCGAGCGTCGCCGGCTTGCGCGTCTCGACTTCCTTGCGGAGTTGCAGGTCAGCCTTCTTCAGTTTCTTGAAGGACATCTTGGTGACGATCCTCAAGGCCAGGAGCACGTGTGCGGGGAGGCCGAGGCCGGTCAAGTTGGGGCCTATCGGACACTCGACCCGGTGGTAACTCGACAGCGCTTCCTGTTGACACTCCAAGCTGCAGAACATAACCTGTGGAGTGGCAAGATCTTAGTCAAGAATGACTGTAGATCTTTTCTAGCTTTGATTTTTTTAATCATTATTTTTATTTTATTTTCAATTTTATTTATTTATTTTTTTTTTTATTTATTATTTTTTTTTTTTTTTTTTTTTTTTTTTTTTTGGGGGGGGGTATTTCCAATATGCGCAGACAATATATGTAGTTCTTCCCTTTTCTCTGCCCCCCTCTCCCTCTCTCTCTCTCTCTCTCTCTCTCTCTCTCTCCTCTCTCTCTCCTCTCTTCTCTCTCTCTCTCTCTCTCTCTCTCTCTCTCTCTCCATTGTTACTCACACTTTCCGGACTTATGGGAGTTAAGAGAAAAGAGAGAGAGAGAGAGATGCAGAGGAGGGAAGGGGAGGAGGAGGAGAAAGGAGAGAGAGAGAAAGAGGAGAAGAGAGAGAGAGAGAGAGAGAGAAGAGAGAGAGAGAGAAGAGAGAGAGAGAGAGAGAGAGAGAGAGAGAGAGAGAGAGAGAGAGAGAGAGAAGAGAGAGAGAGAGAGAGAGAGAGAGAGAGAGAGAGAGAGAGAGAGAGAGAGAGAGAGAGAGAGAGAGAGAGAGAGAGAGAGAGAGAGAGAGAGAGAAGAGAGAAGAGAGAGAGAGAGGAGAGGAGAGAGAGAGAGAAGAGAGAGAGAGAGAGAGAGAGAGAGAGAGAGAAGAGAAGAGAGAGAGAAGAGAAGAAGAGAGAGAGAGAGAGGAGAAGAGGAAGGAGAGAGGAGAGAAGGAGAGAGAGAGGGAAGAAAGAGAGGAAGAGAGAGAGAGAGAGAGAGAGAGAGAGAAAGAGAAGAGAAGAGAAGAGGAGAGAGAGAAGAGAAGAGGAGAGAGAGAGAGAGAGAGAGAGAGAGAGAGAGAGAGAAGAGAGAGAGAGAGAGAGAGAGAGAGAGAAGAGAGAGAGAGAGAGAGAGAGAGAGAGAGAGAGAGAGAGAGAAGAGGAGAGAGAGAAGAGAGAGAGAGAGAGAGAGAAGAGAGAAAACTCCAGAGAGAAACCACCGTCTTACCACCGTACACTCCGGACAGGGTATGACAATACCCTTATGGTCTGCGAGGCAATGCGAGCATATTCCCGTAACCTCTGAGTCGAGAACGGTTGCGAAGCTCTTCTCCACGCACAGCAACTCCCCTGGAAGAAAACAAAACAAAACATTCCAACATTACTGTTACCATTCCTGCTATACAGACACCAGAGAAAGTTACATACACACGGTATTGTCAAATTCGACAACCTGCAAGATAATAATGCCACTGCTTTCATTCATATACTTTGAGGGTTCATGGCATCAACAATTCTTTTTTTTTTTTATCACCGTCATCATAACATAATTCCATAAGGTACCTGGATTGATGTCCCTCGTCGCCACCAGGTGTCTCCCCTTTGCGCGCGTGTAAGCCACCTTCACGGCGCTGCTCAAGGCTGGCGCGGACCGGTTTTCATTCTTCAGTTTGGGGACTTTGAATTCCCTTTCCTTGGCGAGGGCAGGAGCGCTGAGAGAAAAGGACGGGGAGCCCTTTGAGGAAGACGCGGCCTTCCTGCACAGCTGGCGAACCATCAGGAGAGACACTTTGGCATTGGCGAGGGTCAGTTCGTCGCAGGGGAGGCTTCCCAGGCCCTCGAGAGCGGCGTCCAGAAGCGCCACGGCCTCCTTTTCCCTGTCGAGCGCTATGAGGCACCTGGCCCACCTGCTGACCAGCTTATACCGCAGGCGCTTCGGGTAGCCGAACCTGAGGGCGAGGCCAATGTCCCTGAGGCAAGCGGGGTATCGCTTCAGCTCCAGCAGCATCGCCGACCGGTTCGCGTAGGCCAGAGACAACACCTGTTTCCCTTCGTCTTCCTCCTCCTCTTCCGTCGAAAAGGGCGGGAACGGGGTCTCGCTCCCTCCGAGCGATTCCTTCTCGCCGGCAGCGGGGTACGGGCGCCGTGGAGGATGGGGCGCCAGCAGGATGCTCGTGCTGAACATCTGCAGCGCCTGGGCAGTGAGCCTCCGGTCGTAAAGCGCATTGCCTAGAGCGCGGTAGTGCTCGGCGGCGTTCGCATTCTTCTCTTCCTCCCAGCGGCACTCTGCGGGCGTGAGGTGCAGGTGGGCCTCGGGAAGCCCCAGGAGAAAGGACATCATCTCGACCAGGGGCTTCTTGCTCCGGAAGCTGTCCACGACCTCCATGATCGCACAGCCTTCGAATCCGCTGAGGAACTTGTCCGTAAGTTCTGCCAGCGTCTTCGACATCGTGGGTGGCCGGGAGTTTGGACGAGAGAAAGAGGAGAGGGAGGAGGGTGGGGGGCGGGGAGGCCCGGGAGAGATGAAGGAGGAAGGGGGTGCAAGAGGGCCGGGGGAGAGGGAGGAGAAAGGGAGAAAGGGAGAGGGAGAGGAGGGGGCGCGGGGAGGACCTGGGGAAGCCGGGGAGAAGAGAGGACCAGAGGGAGAGACAGGAGGAGGAGGAGACGCAAGGAGGGCCGGGGGGAGAGAAGGAAGCTCTGGGGGTGCAGGGAGGGCCGGGGGGAAGAGGGAGGAGGCTGGGGGGGCGAAGAAGATCCGGAAGAAGATGCGCAGGAAGGAGCGAGCAGAGGAGGGACGTCGGGTGTCAGCTGAGAGCGAGGAACAGAAGATCCAAGGTGGTGGCGCAGGTGGCCAAACAGACGACAGGAAATGTAAACAAGCGCACAGTTTGCCCCAATTGCGAGGACTGCGATCGACAAAAAGGCAAAGGCGAAGAGGGGAAGACAAGAGGATATAAACAGAGATAGAAAAACAACAATCAGAAGGAATGTGGAGAAGAGAAAAAAGAAGATAAACAGCGCAGTGACGAGAAATAGAGGATTGTCTTCATAGTCAGTTTCGACGGGCGGGAAATGCCTGAAAGAAAAAAAAAAATCAATTAAAAGAATTCATGAAAATATCGGTGAAACAAACACACACAGCAATTATAACAACAACAACATGTGATTTCTCCGACTCCCCCCCCCCTCCGTTCCTCTATCCTGTACCATGCCCCCTGCTTTCTCCCTCCTTTATCATCCTCCTTACCCTTGTTTCCCTTAGCTCCCCCCCCCCTCGTCTTACCTCTATTCCTCTTCCCCTTTTCTACTCCTTTCCTTCCTCTCCCTCCTTTTCCCTTTTCTACTCCTTTCCTCCTTCCTCTCTCTCTTCTTCCTTCCCCTTTTCCACTCCTATCCTTCCTCCCTTCGCCCTCTTTCCTCATTTTACTTTTCTCTGAAACCTGTGTTCTGTTTTATTTCATTCTCTTTCGCCTTTCTACCTACGTTCCTTCGTTTTCTATTACCCCTTCCCCTTTCGTTTCTTTCGTTCACTCTCATCTATCCTCGTTTTCTTTTCCTTTCTATTCTTTCCCCTCTATGCTAATCTCCTCGTCTTCTATTTTTCCCCTTTTCTTTAAGTCATCTTACTCATTTCTTTCGTTTCCATCTCTTGGCTTTCGCTTAGTTTTCCCCTTTCGTTCTTTTTCTTATTTCTTTCCTTTTTCGTTCCTTTTCTTAATCTTACGTCCGTGTACCTACCCCCCCCCCTATCCTCCACCCTAGCACCCTACCTGTCCCCTTGATTCCCTCGATCCTTGGTCCCGAATCCTGCTCCGAAGCTTGGGTCATCCAGCTGGAGATGATTCCCGCCCACACTCACGCCCCACCTCGCTTACATTGCTGCCCTAAGAATGATGTATATATGTGTTAAATAATAAAAACAAAAACTTATTAGTGATTGTTGTTTTCGACACACACATACACGCTACACCTCGCTTACATTGCTGCCCTAAGAATGATGTATACATGTGTTAAATTTTAAAAAATAAAAAAAAAACTTATTAGTGATTGTTGTTTTCGTTTCCCGCTTGGGCTTCGAAGCCTTCGAATCCCTGAGTGTCCGAATAAGCCAGGTGGCAAGTCATTTTTATATCTATTCTTTTGCGAGATTTCATCGGCCCTTGCTTAAAATGAAGTCTCCTTTTTTAAACTAGATAAGAGCCTAAATATTTATCATTTTTATATATTTATTATTTTTGTTTTTTTAAAGAAACTATTTTCATACCCCCCCCCCCCCCCTGACGTATTTTAGAAACTTTTCCTTTTGCTTTAAGATAAGTTTAACTTTTAAAATTACTTTTAATGTCAATTTAATTATTATTCTTTTGCTTTTTATCCTGGCTACTTATTTTATGAATTTCTGAATATTTTTCTTTTACGCTCACGACCTGCCACGTCACCTGCTTAATTACGGATTATACTAATTAATGGAAGCCCATAGAGGAGACTCGAGTAACCCTATTTTACTACTGTATGTTTTTACTTTGTTCTGCTGTTTCTTTTAATGATTAAATGTACAATTTTACTGAGTTTGTTAACGGGGATTTTATTCAACTAATATTTTTCTTCTATTCCTTGGTGTGCAGTTTGTACCAATGTTTTTTTACCCTTTTCTACCATTGTTTATTGTTCATTTGTTTTATTGTTGCATGATATGTTTATAAATTATTATAATCTGTTTTGTTGAAATAACTGATGCCCGACTGTATAAATACTGCCCAAAATAAACCTGTACGGGAGTTGTCTCTGGACTCTGTGTTTATGTTCTTATCCTTGGATTACCCGTTACTGTGGCGTCGCTGGAACTACAAGAAAAGGTTGTGTCTGACTCTTTTACAATGCCAGTTAGGATATTGCTGGACGTGTCGATTGCAATTAATATTCACAACCCTAACGGATTAATTTGTACTGGCCAGCACCAGCCAGGGACGCCCCCTTTGAACGTTCACCTGTCCCTTTAGGGGGCATTTGAACTTTTATTTCTTATTTATTTTCTTAATGTTCAGTGTTTTTTTTTTTTTTTTTTTTTTTTTTTTTTTTTTTTTTTTTTTTTTTTTAATGGTCCGTGTTTTTTTTAATGCCTGTCAATGGTGTTGATTTTTTTTTAATTCACGAATTCACGAAGAAGCCAAGAACGACACACAGCCAGACCCATTTTCTTAAGGGATACGTGCCTGGGGTATGGGACACTACGTCTCCTCGTAGGGGGAGTGAACGGGCCCCCTCCCCCCCCCCCTCCTCCTTTCTTTGGGCCCTAAGCCGCCATCCACCACTCGGGCTGGATGATTTTCGGGCTTACAAACAATAATGATAATAATAATAATAGCAGTAATAATAATAACAATAACGATAATAGTGATAACAATAATAATAATATCAATAATATTAATAATAACAAAATAACAGCAACAACAAAACAACAACAATAATAATAATTGTTATAATAATAATAATAATAATAACAACAACAATAAATAATACAAACAACAACAATAAATATACAATAACAACAACAAAAAAATACAAAAACAACAACAATAACAACAACAACACAATAAAAATACAATAACAACAACAACAACAATAAACAATAACACATACATAAAAGAACCCAATAAATCTCTCTCCATCAATGAACATTTCTCACATAATCACTTTCTGAACTTGTTGTTCCTGATCTTTACCTATCCGAGACCTTCAACCTTGGCTGCTGGAACATATTTTGCATCACAGTTTTGCCAGTTTTGTTACTCCGTTCTTCGGATCCGTTCGCCGTTCTTCCGCCGTCGCCTGATAACGAAAACATATTCATAATTGTTCTCTGATAACGAAAACATATCCATAATTGTTCTAAGTCTATCTAAACCCTTTATTAAGAGAATGAAAGAGGAGTCAGGTATGTGTGTGGGTGTCTCTTTTGTACCGTGGGTGTGGTTTTAGAATAGACAGATGGTGTATTCATGGGTAAAAAAAAAAAGGTCAAAGATATGAAAAGTTTCGCGGTGTCTCAAAAAAAAAATAAATAAATAAAAAAATTAAAAAAAATAAATATATAACAATATAATATATATATATATAATATATAGTATATATATATATATATATATATATATATAAATATATATATATATATATATATATATATATATATATATATATATATATATAGATAATATATATATATATATATATATATATATATATATATATATATATATATATATATTTATATAATATATATATTATAATATATATATATATATATATATATATATATATATATATATATATATATATATATATATTATATTATATATATATATATATTATATATATATATATATATATATATAAATATATATATATATATATATATATATA
>NW_020868786.1:64306-66806 GCF_003789085.1 Penaeus vannamei
TTTTGTTCATTTCTCTTTCAAGTAGTTCATTCCTTTTAGGATGTGTCGGCAATAAACCTTTTTTCTCTCAACCTTAAAAAAAAATAATCTACTTTTTTTTTGGGGGGGGGGGGTCCTAATATATATATCTTTTTTTCTTTGACAGATCGTTAGTAGAGAGTTCCCGGCGTTATATTGTTTCTTCGTTTTTTCTTTTTTTCTTTCTTTCATATCCTGTTTTTTTGCCGATGAGAAACTATTTTGGCGGGAAATGACTGAGTCGGCCATTTGCTGGCTGTTTACGTAGAGTGGCTTTGGGTTCGAATCCCCCGAGTAGATTGGATCTTTTTTAGAGCTTTCTTCAAGAAAGGGAGGGGAGAGGGAGGAGGAGGGAGGAGGAGGATGAAGAGAGGAAGTGGGGGGGGAGGAAAGAGGAGTGGGGGAAGGGAGGGAATGGAGGGAGGAAGGGAGGGAGAGGAGGCGAGGGAGGGAGAGGAAGGAAAGGAAGGGAGGAGGAGGGTGCGGGAGGGGGGAGCGAGAAACGAGGGAGGAAGAGAGGAGTGAAAGGTCTGGAGGGAGGGAGGGGAGGAAGGAATGTCTCCTCATCATGTTTCTCTTCACCCAAAGCCCTCTTTCAGGCTGGCAACGGACTTTCCAAGGTTGTATATAAATCACACCTGTATACATGTATATATATATAACTATTATTATATATATATATATATATTATATATATATTATATAATATATTATATATATATATATATGTGTGTGTGTTTGTGTGTTGTGTGTGTGTGGTTGTGTGTGTGTGTGTGTGTGGTTGTGTGTGTGTGGTGTGTGTGTGTGTGTGTGTGTGCTGTGTCGTGGTGTGTGTGTGTATCGTTTAATGTGTTTGTTTTATATACGTATTACATAAACATATACATACATGTATGTATATCTGATACACGCATGATGTATATGTGTGTATACCTGTTTCATCTGTGTCTATCTTCCCATCCACCTATCACACACGCAACACACATCATTTACTGCTTTCTATGCATCCTCCTCTTCGGCAG
The DNA here is from genome assembly GCF_003789085.1 of Penaeus vannamei. Classification (NCBI taxonomy): domain Eukaryota; kingdom Metazoa; phylum Arthropoda; class Malacostraca; order Decapoda; family Penaeidae; genus Penaeus; species Penaeus vannamei. Next base: position 65,347 of record NW_020868786.1, read on the forward strand.
TTACTCAAAATAGACACAGACAGAAAAACGCAAAAAAAAAAAAAAAAAAAAAAAAAAAAAATTAATTCACAAGTTCAATTTTCTTTCTCCGAAAGACAGATCTTTCCTTTCATCATTTTCACTTTTCTGTAATGAAATGATACAAGATTGATTGTGCAAATTACGGAGATAGCAGCAATAATAATGATAAAGCCGATGATTATAAGAATTATGATTGAAAGGTAGATAGATGGATAGATAAGGTTGATAGATAGATATAGATAGATAGACAGGTAGGTAGATATGCAGGTAGATAGACAGAGAGATTAGAGGATAGATAAAGAGATAGGTAGCTTCATAGATAGAGAAGCAGATAGATAGATAGATGGACGGATAGATAGATAGACAAATAGAAAGAGAACGAATACGCAGCCACACCCACATACGCAACCACGCACGCACACACACACGCAAACCAATGCATGCACACGCCCAAACCGACAGAAATAAAATGAACACCTTAATGAGGTCATTTAAATACACATTTCCTCCCATGAATGAAATGAAAGAAAAACAACATATAAATAAGAACGGAAATCTGTGTCTTATTCTTGAAGTTTGCTTGGAGTTTATAACATATTATAGACATTACTGGCAACATGAACAATCATTTTGATCATGAAAACGAAGGGATAATTGAGTTTTTTTTTGGATAATGTATGAGTGGATGCACGATTTAAGCTTGAAACACGCAACATTATTTTGCATTTTGTCTTTCAAAGGTTTCTTGCCAAGTTGCATGTGTCGTTGCAATTTTTGTTTCTGAGGACGACGAAATGATACATTCTGTGTCTGAGTGAAGATTGGATCTTTCTCTGTCTCTGCTCTCTCTCTTCTGTCTCTCCTCTGCCTCTCTGCTCTGTCTCTGTCTCTGTCTCTCTCTCTCTCTTCTGTCTCTGTTCTGTCTCTGTCTCTCTCTTGTCTCGTCTCTCTCTCTCTCTCTCTCTCTATCTCTCTCTCTCTCTCTCTCTCTTCTCTCTCTCGTCTCTCTCTCTCTCTCTCTCTCTTCTCTCTCTCTCTCTCTCATCCTCTCTCCTCTCTCTCTCTCTCCTCTCATTTCTTCGCTCTGTCTCTCTCTCTCGTGCCTTCTCTCCCTTTCTTTCGTCGCTCTTCTCTCTTTTTCCATCCTGTCTCTGACTCTTTTTTTGTCTCTTTCCCTCTTTGTCTCTGTGTGTTTCCATTTCCCTGTATTTCTCCCTCTCTCTTTCTCTGTCGATATTTGTCGTTGATTAAGTTAGCAGTGCATTATTAATTAAATTTTGGGTTCTGGCAGTATTCCGTGATTATCTGGGGTTTCGAGTTCTGTGATGAAATCAGAAATTATACATGTATACGTGGTGTGTGTGTGTGTGTGTGTGTGTGTGTGTGTATGTGTGTGTTGTGTGTGTGTGTGTGTGTGTATATATAATATATATATATAT
>NW_020868786.1:76806-79306 GCF_003789085.1 Penaeus vannamei
AAGCAGAAAAAATAACAAAATAACTTTTCTCGGTAAACACACAATAACTCTGAAAATTTCTATTAATCAAATTGAATGACTTGACGTTGTTGCAAGAAAGATTGCGACTTGCAATGTCCTTCTCCTTGGTACATGTTCTCTTTTTAATTTAAAGAATTATGATGCCATTATTGTTTTCTTTTTATTTTCAATTGCGAATGCTTATTTGTTTGTTTCAGAATATTCAAAAAGCAAATGCTAATAATATTTGTGTTAATGATAATAGTAATTACAACAATAACAATAATAGTAGTATTGAGATGATAATAATGGTGATAATAATAGTAACAATAATAATAAACAATAATGATAATAAATAATGGTAATGATAATAATAATGATAAGTATGATAATGACAATAGTAATAATAATGATAATAATAATAATAATGATAATTATAATAATAATGATAATGATAATGATAATATAATGATAATGATATTAATAATGATAATGATAATGATGATGATGTATGATGATGATGATGAGATGATAATGATAATTATAATACTATTAATAATGATAATAGTAAAAATAATAACAATAATAATAATTTATACACATACACATAGACAGCTATATATGCAGATATACATACATAAAGCAATATATACATACGTGCAACAGCAGAGCAAGAACAATTAATGCTACTGATAATCATAAAAATAATAGTTATCATAATAATCATATTGATGATAATGATAATAGTAAACGATACGATATGATAATGATAGTTATCATTAAATTGAAAATTGAAATGATAATGATAATATTGATAATCATAATAGCAATATTGATAACCATTATGATATTGATAATCATTATTATTATCATCATTATTATTACTATTATTGTTATTATTATCATTCTAATGGTAACAAATGAATGATGACAATAATGATGATAATATAATAATATAATAATAATAATGATAATAATAATGATAATGAAGGGATGATACTAATTATCATGATAATGATAATAATAAAATTAATGATAACGATAGTAATAATAATAATTTTTTATTATCATCATTATATTTTTCTGTTATTTTTATTGTTCTAATCATAACAGTAATGGTAATAATGATGATGATGATGATGACGAAGATAACAGTTCCTACAATACTGATGAGGATTAGGAAGAGAAGAATGATTATAATGATAAAGATGATACTAACAATAATGATGGTAACGATTATGACAACAGCAATAATAATGATATATGTATAACAACGAGGCTGATAATGACGACAGTGATGACAAGAATGATAATAACAATTACAAAGATAATGATTGGAAATGATCAAGATAATAAGATGAAAATCTTCATAAAAACAACAATGATAACGATAGCAATAATAACGTATTATCATGAAAGCAATATCTGCAGTGCTACTAATGAGCTAATCAATGAAAGCCTATTTATTGATATAATGAACTTACTACATGCGGCAGGAGTAATATGTTGCAATAATTATCAATATTGCAACAATAAAAATGTAAAGCAGGGAAAATGATAAGAGCTTTGCGTTAATATAGTTAAGAAATTTTAATTGACGACTTTGGGCTATGTGTCTGTGTGTCTGTTCATGTGCGTATTCATGTGTGCATATGTGTGTATGTATATGTGTGTGTATGTATATATGTGTGTATTCAATTCATCCCCAACCCTTAACAAAACCGGAAATGACACAGCAGACGACACCGTGGCAGAATTATGAGGCAGACAGCGGCCTCCTGAACACCCACTACGGCAGACGTTGTGGGTCGGGTGTGGTCGTTATAACAAGGTCGGGGTCACTGATCTCAGGGGAAGGGAGGCTGGCCAGCGAGTCCGTAATACCTAAATTGTTTCATCAGCTTCGAGAGAGGAAGGGAGGGAGAGGAGAGAGGGGATGGGAGGGGGAGAGAGGGAGAGGGAAGGGGAGAGGAGGGTTAGATGGGGGGGAGAGGGGGAGGGATGGGAGGGGGGAGGGGAGGTAGGATGGGAAGGAGAGGGGAGGAAGGAGGGAGGGAGAGCGAGAGGGGGGGAGAGTGAGAGGGGAAAGAGGGAGGGAGAGGAGAGGGAAGGAGAAGGAGAGGAACGGATGGGGGAGGTAGGAAGGGAGGGAGGGAGAGGGGGATAGGGGGAGAGAGGGAGAGGGATGGGAGGGAGGGTTGGATGGGGGGAGAGGGGGAGGGATGGGAGGGGGGAGCGGAGGTAGGATGGGAAGGGGAGAGGAAGGGATGGGAAGGGGAGAGGGAGGTAAGATGGAGGGAGGGAGAGCGAGAGGGAGGGGAGGGAGAATGAGAGGGTGGGGGGAGTGAGGGGAGAGAAGGGAGGGGGAGGGAGGGAGAAGGAGAGGAACGGATGGGGAGGTAGGAGAGGAAGGGGGAGAGGGGGGGGTAGGGTGGAGGAAGGGATGGGACGGGAAGAGGGTGGGTAGGATGGGCGGATAGGAGAGAGGGATAGGAGAGGA